>BMAU01004491.1:217500-472930 GCA_019973935.1 Trichonephila clavipes
CTAAAATATATTTACTTTTAATTTCATTTAAAAACCGCACCGTTTGCTAATTGATTCCAAAATACGACTTCTGAAATTTATATTTCGGTTTCAAAAACGCACATTTATACACTCTATTTTTGAAGCACCATGTTTTTGTTGGATCCTGTCATAGACTCTTACGGACAACATTTCAAATTGTCTTCTTACGGGCCTCTATAAACAGCATTTCTAACCATAAGGCTTTAGAAACTGTTTTCCAAAGAATAAAACTGAGACATTGACTTTTCGACCTAAATATAATCTTTCTTACGAATATTTCAAAGAAGCAAAGACTCATCTTCGTCGTATTGCTCATAAAATTTCCCCGCGATGTGTTACTACATTTTTAGGAATGCATTATCCATGTATCGGAAATGGGGGTGGTTGAATCACATTAGTTTCCTTATTCTTAAGTTTGAAGTATGAAGATTGCATTTTCGTTGTATTGTGCATGACTTCATTCAGACATCAAACATATTTAAATTAATTTTTTATCAGTTTATTACATTTTACTTCACATTTTAAAAGATTCAGCTTGTAATTGAGTTGAAAATGCAGCTTCAACATTGTTTTTTGATTTTTTTTCAAGTAGCTTTTTCTAATTTAATACAGTTATGTCCTGAATATAGATTGAATTTAGATATGTTTTTGTTTTAAGTTTGAAATACTTTTAAGAAAGTTATTTCATTTCGGCCTTAAATGTTTTATGCTTTTCAGGTAAATTGTAAGATATTTAGGAAACTTAATGTGGAAAGGAAAGAAATTAATATTAATTAACTGATGAGGAGAACTATTACATTAAAATACTAGTTAAATCATAAGAATTGAACATTAACACACACACACACGCGCGCACACTCATTACTTTGAATAGAGTTATATCTTAAATCTCACAGGACAATAAGGTTGGTAAGAGTAAATGTTAGTATTTACTTGCTTATTTTAGTTTGTTTAGATCAGTGATTCCCAAAGTGGTCTATATATACCCGCAGGAGTATATGAAGCCCTGCAAGGGGTCCACGTCAGCGAAAATAATTTGGGGGTCGACGAGGTGTAAAGGTCTATGATAGTGGTTCTCATTAAACCAGATTGTGACTTTAATTTTTAAAAAAATGTCAGATTACAAGAATTAGGCACTAGGAATAGGTACTAACGAAGATCTTAAAGTATTTAGAAAACTGATGTCAATAATTTTGGCTTTAAAAAGATATACCTGTTATTTATTCCATATTATGGAATATCTTGATAAAGTTTTTAATTGTTTTTTAGATTGAGAAGGAGTTACAGTGTGCTTACCAATCTCCAAAACAAAAAAGAAAAAAGACTGGGCACTATTAACCGAGGAGATATTGAGGGTTAAACTTGACAAGATTCATGTCAAATGTTGAAATTTTGTTATTACATCCCCAGATCCATCCATCCCACTTAAAAGCACTTGTTTGCTACTCAGTTATTTTATGTATTAACTAAATTTTAATTTAATTAACATGTGTTTTCTTAAGTTTTTTAAACACTATACTTCACTACAGTTAAAAATTTAAATCTTTTAAAGGAAGTAGCTCTATACCTGCTGTCAAAAACACATTGAAGTTGATGAATTTGCAAAAATTTTATTTTAGGCAAGTAGGGGTCTACCCCAAGCCGAAAAACCTATCAAGGAGTCTGAGGCAAAAAAGTTTGTTTACCACTGGTTTGGATGTAAAATAGAATCATAAGAAAAAAAAAATTGTACAAATCGCTATGTAGCTCTTTTGGATCAGTGTGCAATTCAGTTTGGATCGATGTGTAGATTTTATCCGGCACTTGTTATCATTTGCTCAAATATACTTTATTATTGCACAAAATTGTAAATAACAAAACATGTGAGAAAACACAGTAATTTATTATGATTACACGACACAATCTGAAGTAATAAGAATACAGCCTGCGAAGGTTTTATCATTGGCACCAATTTGAATTTTTCCCCCCTAAACGTTCCCTTTTACGTAACTGCATTCAGCATACGCTCTATTTTGATATTCTGTATAAAAAAAAATGCAGATAAAATTGAAATTAGATGCAATGACCAATTTTAAAATGAGGTCCATCTGTTCCTTAGTCGTGAAAATGTTAAAGAAATTGTCAGGTTTGGCAGTGTTAAGAATTAGATTTATTTATTTGAATATACAGTCGTCAGAAGCTATTGTGGTTGCTTGAAGTGGGAAAGACTGTCGACATATTTCGATTGGCGCTAGTGGCGATATAAACAGGGCGATACAGGGCGCTTTGGCGACAGAACTCTCAAGTTTCGTTTCCATGTAAATGACACGGCTAATGGAATTACCTGAGTTTTATAAAATTCAACATAGATATCAAAATTCAATTCTCTTCCCCTTTGAAATACAATTGTAACTCAAAATTGTGAATTCTTTCAACAATTGTCGGTTGAGCGATCCCGGTATAACTTTGATTTAACTAAATTAGACAATTTAGAGAAATATACGGGCATCTATTTTTCTTGATCCAGACTCGTCTTTTTCTTCGGAGCAAGGCTAACGCCAAATCTTCGAGCATATTACTGTAATTTATATCGCCACTAGCGCCAATCGAAATATGTCGACAGTCTTTCCCACTTCAAGCATCCACAATAGCTTCTGACGAAAGAAAAATTCCGCGAACACCACCACAGATAGTTATTTATTTATATTTTTTCCAGGAATTCGGAACTACAGATGATATTTACGGTCACGGACGGACGTCTGAGAAATGTGTGCAGTTCGCAGATTGGTGGGGGTGGGTGGAAAGGATGTATATTATTACTTTTCGTTTCACACAGTCGTAAGCTCCAAAAATCGAGATGTCAACTTTCGTCGAGATCACGTTTGCAGTTGCGTGTCCGGTAAACGACTTGTATTAAATCACGGTCCTGCATCACGCGCGAGTTAAAACTTTTTGAGACAAAGGCGTTGTTATATTTACAAATGTCATTTTGCCATTTTTTTCCTTTTCTTTCTTTCTTTCTCCTCCTTGTTGGTTTTGTTCGTTGTTTGTGTCTCTCTTGCATCATAGTTCAGTTCTCAGTCCTTCGGTTTCCCGGAAGTGTAGTGATCGGTTTGTTCGTGTTTTTTTTTTGTTTCTTTTCCCCTGCGACCTTCCACTTTTGAAGACGGATTTCGGATTTTTGAATGCCAAGTTCTTTGAATACTGATGCGTGTGAATTCGCCAATGACGCATAATGCTAATGCAATGAAATGAAATGCGTGAGAAATTTTTGATCATCAAAATTATATTTGAATATTAAGTATAAAAAAGGCTAAGTATTATCCAGCTTATTTTCTTTGCAAGCGTGTTCCTGTATGTATGAATAATTAACAGCGCAATTATTTACATAATTTAGATGTTGCTGAATATTAACTCATAATGTATAAAGTTTGAGCATTTATGATTTCAAGAATTATTATAATTATATATTACTGTGGATCCTGGTTACATGGGGAAAATAATTATTAATCAAAACTTACCTGTGTAGAAAAAGATGTTCTGCAGTATGATGATTAGGAGAAAAATAATTTTAAGAAAATAATTTCGAAATTTTATATTGCCACAAAGGGGAGGGGGATTTTTAAACAAATGGAATAATCCTTATTTTTTGGTTAGATGGTTAAAGACTCAATATAAAATGATTTTTTTTACGATATAAATAAACAAAATCGGTGATTATTACCGAGTAGTGTATAGTATAATGTTCACTACAATCAGTGGAGCACACGGGAATTTTTCAAGGGAAAGGAGCGTCCAAGGTCGGCTGTCCATTTTCGTATCGTGCTCCAATACGCCGCCCATCATATTCTTTTGATTTTGTCGATTTTCCAAAACCAAAAAAGGAAAAAAATATAGAATAAGTAATTAGCATTAAAAAAAATAAAATTAATTATTAATAGCAAATACTTAATTAAATTTTATGTGCTATATACATAGGATTATAATCAATCGAAAAAAAATGAAAAGCTTTAGGGGTGGGGATCCAGACCAGGGGACCCTTCACCCCCTTGTGTGCGCCAATGGATAAAAACGTTATAGCTCCTGCTGTTTCCTCTCGCTTCTTCGTATTACTCCGACCCTAACTTTTTTTCTGTCTTCCACTTTACCGTACAATGTGATTTCGACAATGTCTTTTGTTTAAAAAAATTTAGTACTAAAAAAACTTTTAAATGTACTAGATGCATTTTTCTTGTAACTATTTAGTACACGTCCTCTGGTCGCAATAAATGTGAAAAAGTATTCAAATGCCTGTTTCATTTTAACAAAAATTTCTTTGACGCTTTTTACCATAAAAAAGTTCAAATACCTATACTTCATTCCCCTTGTAACAGCACTTGAAAAATAAACTAATTTTTTTTATTTTATATCAATATACCAGAGAACATCTTGCTCGCTTAGGTAAAATTTGAAATTCTGAAATTACTTTCGATTAACCTTATTGTATATAAAGTTTTTTTTTCTTATTTTATACTCTTAGCGAGCAATTTTATTTGTTCTGTATTTTATTTAATATTACATAATATGATATACAATTTGATAAATTTGCTTATATTTAAAAATGCATCTGAAGAAAACTATAAATTTCCCGGAGGTTTATTGAACAAATGAACATGAACTTAAAATTTAGAAATTAATACAATAGCTTTAAATATCCTATCCACCTATCCCTTCCACACATCAGCAGAAGTCGTTTCATTCAAAACAAGACATTACATTATTCCTCCAGACCCTAGCCAAAACACCGCTCATAACTTTAATTCTCCCTGCCTGCAAACAATCTCCTCCTTTCTCATCATATGAATTCCGAAAGTAATCGGAGCAAAGAAAATCTCCAAGATCTCACCACAACAAATTAACCAGAAGGAGGTACAGGGGGAGGGGCCTCCTCCAGAAACAACTGTGCAAGTGTGGCAAGGTTCCCAGCAAAATTCTCGAAACCTCAAAGCTGTCATTACGAAGGTGTGTTAGGGAACCTCATTTCATCCACACAGCCTTAACAGCAGTCACCCTGTTAATTCAACTCTCGGAAGGCTTTCTCAACAACAATTCTCGCTGAAATCTTCCCTCCGAACATCTAACGCGGCAGTTAACAACAGTGTAATGACCATACTTATGCCTAACCCAAATGACTCCAAGTAATTGAGTGACTCTTACGGTTTATATGGAGATGTCCAGGCTTAATGAATTTCCGCGCGAGCCCAGCCGGATTGTGTGGTCCGGGAGCATTAAGTTGCACGGGGGGTAACATTAAGGGCAGGCGCATGCGGGAGGGGGCTTGATTAATTGTTGTTGTCTGGGAGGACTGGCCAGTGGATTTGCGAGAGGAGTTTGGAGCGGAAGGCCGGAGAAAGGGTATGGTCAGCACGTGAGAAAGGATCAGTCGGTATGCAAACACGAAAGGCCGCATGATGACCACTACTGACCATATTCTACGGAGAGCATATACTACATTGGGATGGATGGTAATTTGCAACAATTTAAACAGTTTACAAGCGTTATTAATTGTTTGTGTGAGCAACTCGGAAGGTGGTCAGAGGTGAAAGTTAGTCCTCTGGATAACAAATTAATCTAGTTTAAGTTACTTAAAATAGTTTTAAAAAAAGAGAAAAGAATCAAGGCAGAAAATTAAAGTAAAAAAAAAATATTAGAAGAATAGGGAAACTATAAAGTTTGTATTTTTTTTATTTCTTATGAAGATAAAATATACGAGCTGGTTTACTAAAAATTATTAATGTTGACTCTTGGACTATATCAAGGTGGCCATCGCATCACGAGTTTGAGCCTTTGTACTACTGAAGATCCGCCGTGTAGAGGGGCTGATGCACATTAAATTTGTCTTGGTTGAAAGTCTTCACGTATGCGTGGTGTTGAAGTTTGAAGAGTGGGGTGCAGTGGCTTACACATACCTCTCTTTTGGGGTAGGGGGAATTATATTCTTAAAATTCATAAACGAAATCGCCAAGGGAGGATTTCTATGGTAAAATTTGAAAGTCTGTTGGTCTATGGGGTGAACGCCAACCCTCTCTCCTTTTGTATGCTACTGGTAGACCCCAGCTTAGATGTCTTGACCATGGTACAAAATTACGAGGTCCCTTGCCAATAGTTCTAGTGTTGCTTTACAATGCTACGTTAATAAACACTCATTTGGATATATCAAAAGATAGCCTTTCTTAGAATATAATTTGTAAAATAAATTGTTAGACGTGTAATTTAAATATTTTTCTATAAAGCTAAAAATTTCAATTAGGAATTCTCCTTCTCGTTTCTTTAATTCTGGAAAAAGGGGAAATACTGAGTATATCTGTAAGAATTTCGTGATTTTATTGATCAAAATTTTTACTAAGTTATATAAATTTGTCTCGTTACATAAAGAAAAAATTTCTTACTTTTTTAAAATTCGGTTCTGTTTATATTACGAGATATTTAACTTTCCTACAAAAGAAAAACAGGGAACTGAATAAGAAACTTTTAAATTGTTTTTGAAGGAAATCCATTTTCTTGTATCAATTGTATTTCAAGTGATCAATTGCCAAGATAAAATTAAAAGCAGCTGCCATGCGCCCGTTTTTGCTTTGATTTTACTACGATACAGATTTTAAGAAAGTATTTACATTAGCTTGTTTACAAACAAAGCCGAACGGTTGATGCGGAAACATTGCCCATGGGTAAGCAATTATTTTAAGTAAATTGTACATTTAATCCTTAGTTGTAATCACCTGATAACCTAAAAGATCCCGAGATAAAACCCGGAAAGTCAGACTCGTGGCGTTGATTTGAAAATAATATGGCTAGAATATTATTTATTGACAACGATATGATCGAAACCTTTTTCTGAAGATTTTATCGCCTGTACTCAATCTCATATTTTTCATTTTTCTGCAGTTTGATTTCGTTACGCCAGGGTAGTGGCCCCGATTTCGGGAATAAGCTGCGACAATACTGGTGAGAAAAAAACTAAGATTCCTCCTTCAGTGTTTCCTGTAGTATTTCGAAATGTTTTTGTGGTAAATGCCACGGAGGAATATATTAGCATATGGTGATATAGTACAACGGGTACTTAGTAGCTTTGATATTTCAGATAAGCATTTTTCTGAAAATTTTAAAGATTTTTGCTAGTGATTGTTAAGGGTAAGAGGATCGTGAATTCACCAATGATTTTAAAATGTCCTTTTTCATTTGGAATTCGTAAACACATTGATATTATCAATTCTGGGATCAATAGCCGTTGAGCATAACTGAAAAAAATACGTTTGTGTATTAAAAAATCTTGATGGATTTTAGATAAACAACTAATCTTATAAGAGACTGCATTTGTATATTTAAAGAAACCTTTTTCTTATAGCAGAAACACTTCTTTTAGTAAGTAAAATTTGAACTCAATTCTTTGACCAAAAACACGCACAAATGAAACTAAATTAAAATTAGATTCTACTTCGACAATTTTAGGTGACCATGGTAGCCTTGTGGTCAAGGTAACGGTCTCAAAGCCGGCGTGTCATGAATTACAGCCTAGTACCGCTGAAGCCCCTCCGTGTAGGGGAGCGAAACACGTTAAATCTGTCGAGACTCAAACGACCTCCCGTTGGTGTAATGTGGAAGCTAGGAGGGGTGCTAGATCAGGTGTCGTCCTCGTCATTTGACCAGGACTTAAGATTACGAGGCTCGTTGCTTGTAACCAGTGGCGCACACAGGAATTTTTCAAGGGGGGTCCTGGATCGAAAGTTCACCATTCTTGTATAACGCTCCTTTTGATTTTGTCGATTTTCGGGGACAAAACACAGTAAAATAATTATTGAATAAATAATTAGCATTAATTAATAAAATTAATCATTAATAACAAATACTTAAATAAATTTTACGTACTATATACTTAGAATTATAATCAATCGAAGAAAAATCAAGGGCTTTGGGGGGGTCCGGGCCCCCAGGACCCCCTTGTGTGCGCCACTGCTTGCAACCCTTGTGTTGCTTCAGAGAGTGCGACGTAAATTAAAGTGAAATCCAGCAATTTTATCGGGATCAAGACTTTTTTGTTGAAGTTTGAGATTTCTTTCAATTTTGAAATTTATCTTTTAATAGTCAAAATACACAATATAGTTAATGTTTAATGAAATTACTAATAATCAATTTCTTAATTAAAGAACTTATTTAATGTTGACAATGAATTTGTGTGAAGTAAAACCACATATATATATATATATATATATATATATATATATATATATATATATATATATATAACTAACAGTTAACTAGTGGCTTTTGAGGGTTCATACCCCTAAATGTCAACAGATTTTAAATTTTTTACCAAAGATTACGCCTTGTTACATTTTGTTAATGATGTGTTTTTCAGAATGTACCCCTTAATAAAATGTTGTGTACGCCACTGCAGTTCACGGTAAGTATGTAGGACATGCAAATGACAATGGCGTAACGTATACCTCCACATCGCGGGCAAAATTGTAGGAGGCCCAAAGGTTATGGTTTGGCAATCCTTTGTAAGATCTGGCTTGAGGCCCAAAACCTGACTTTGCAGGAGGGGGGGGGCTAATATTCTCCGTTACGCCTCTGGAAAATGATGCAATGTTGAGTAGTTTCATCTCCTTCTCCTACTTCCTTTTTTAAAAGAATTATTAATACGATCGATTAAAAAGAATCTTTTTTGGTATAAAATTTCTTGGTTGCGAAATTCGTATCAGTTTAGCAAAATTATTTTTAATATAGCACAAGACCTTGGACCGATGATTCAAAATTCATGTCAAATACACTTAGCACTTCCGACTCTGCAGGGAAAAGAATTAAAAACACCACAGTGTCTATTTCGATCCCCATCAACTCCATCACAGATTTACACACACTCATGATAATTAATCCCAACCCTCTACAAATAGTGACTTCCTGTTCTACTTGAGCTTTGGCGTTCCACCCGACATTTCTCGCATCGTTTTTGCTTTACCGATAAGCCACTGAGGTTGGACGAACAAGAAGAAAATGGCGAAAACGAAGAGGGAAACTTTTTTTTTCCCGAAAAAAACACTGACAAACAAAAAGAGTGAACCGTGAAAACTGTCACTCTCTTGTCTTCTACAGTCACTCAACTTTTTATCAACATGAGATGAGCTGCAAGTTGCTACTGTCTCTGATGACGTCACTCTTCGAAGATGGGGCATGCTATCAGCTGTCAGTTTCTCCAATTAGTAGCAACTTTTTGGGAGATCGTTTTGAAAGGCAAGAAGCGGAAAGGGTTGGTTGAGTGGTGTAATTACCAACTCTGGGGTGTTTGTTTGATATTGACATCCCTTCTGTGAGTGCGCTGTCTTCCTGTTTGTTTTGATGATACTCAGTGAGTGTTTTTCTGATGTCTGTTGCTGCTGGTGTTTCCTCTTCCCCCACGTTTGTTACCTTTGCTGTTGTTTTTCTGTTAATGCAATTTTCAGCAAAATGCTACCGTCAGATATGCAAAAATAAGTTTTCTTGGGGGGATGGGAGAGTTGTGTTTATGTAGGTATTTCTTTTTGATTATGCAATTTTTCAAGCAATGTGGGAAGTCATTTTCTGTAAGGTTGAGGGTTTAAGAAAAACGAATAAAAAATGTTTTCTATGATAGAACTACAATCTATGTGTGATAGATTGAATTGGCAACTGGGGAAATCTAGTTTTATTAGAATATGTTTATCGAAAATGTAAATTTTTTTTTTGCGTTTTGTTTAAAAATAGTTTTTTAGTTTTTGTTCTGTTTGTTTTACATTTAAAAAAGTTTTTAAAGTAAATAGGTTTTTTTTGTTTGCTTTTTTGCTCGAAAAAACATTCTAAATTTTAGAATACAAAGCCTGACAAAGTAGAACATCAAAAGTAAATGAGAATTTTTGAAATTTTAAATAAAATATTTTCAAATATTAGATGATACAAAACGCCCATATTATTTTATTTATCATTTATAAATTCTGACATTTATATAGATGACAATTTCACTATTTTATCCCCATTAATTTAAGGCGATAAAAAACAAGCATTTTCAATGCATAGAAAACATATTGATCACTTAGTTTGAGACAAAAATAGACTTCTGTGTTTAATATTGTCAGGGATATTCGGCAGAATCAAAATAGCTAAACTTTTTTAAATTATCTCTCTATAAAAAAGGTTTTCGTGATGATGCAATAAATTTCTTACACGTAAGAGCAATCATTAAGGGACAGTAAGTCTTGTTTAATATTATGATTAAAAATAAATAGAACTTTCATAATAAATGTAAATTAGTTTTATAATTTGGACAATGAATATGAACAGTTTAATTTGTACAAAAGGTTGTTCCAGCTTCAGGCGAACAGGGGTTACCCCATCCCCTCGTTTTATATTAAAAGAAATCAACCTATAGAATAAATTTACCTATGATGAGAGATTAATTCCTTGTGTGTACAATTTTAAATTTAAATTATTTAAAAAATTTTAATTTTTTATTTTTGAACTATTTAAATTAAATTCTTCATAATTCTCATAAAATGATAAAAATTAGAGGAGGTTACAAATTTAAATATTTTAAAAGTACAAATTTGAGTAATTTGTGTGACATTAATTATATGAAATAATTGAATAAGTAACTCTTTAGATTTTAAGAAACTGATTATATTTATAAACTATTTATACAAACTATTTCGCCACAATATTAGGGAATCCTTAAAATAAAAAAAGCATATTACTTACGTACTCATAAGTAAATAAAGCTAAAAAATACTTGCTTTTTTTCACTTCCAAAAAATATTTTAGTTAACTACTTATTTCTTTTAAAATTGTGATTTATAATATCTTTTATACTATAATTTCTTTTATAAGCATCTTAGAATATCATTTTTCTATGCATCTTTTTAAGTTTCTTTAATTAGTTAAAATAAAGATTAGCATTTTTCAATGAATAACAGAAGACATTACTCAGACATTTTATTTAACACAGTTTGTGTAAGTCTTGGTCTGAGATGAAAGTAATTTTGCATTTACAAATTAAATGCATTCTATTAAATAGTTCAAATCTTTCCCCTTCACACATCTATCATTAATTTAAAAGGCATAACTTTTCATTATAAACGACCTTCTTTGCTTAATGAAAATTATTCCTTTGTTATGAAAATTTTTTTCCTTCATTTCCAGCTAGTAGATAAGATTATATTTATGTGTCGATTGAAAAGTGAGTGTTTGGATCGCGATTTAAATGTTTCTTTTTCTTTTACTTTCCTGTAGCATTGAAAGAAAATTTGATATGATTTAATTGCGGGTTTCCCAACATGAAAAGCGTATTCTTCAATTATATCGGAACGTTATCATATCTTTACATATGAGTAATGTACAGCGGGAGAATTATCAATGACAAACTCTAAGTGCATTGTTAAATTTCTAGTTTTTGATTGCGTGCTTTTTGCATGTGTGTGCATTTGAGATTATCATCCTTCTCAGAAAAGACAGCAAAATTCGTATAATGCATTCAAATTATCATTTCAACTACGACATTCAAAGTCGTACATCCTTAAACATTGAGGTAGTTTTTTTTCTATTTGTATAACGTGTAATTACAATGCTGCGTATCAAGTTGCACAATCGGAGAATTGTGACTTTGAAAAGGACTCCAGCGTTTGAAATTGTCTTAATAACTGTAATCAAGCTACTTTTGAAAACCCCTACTTTTTATGGAAAACAAAGAAATTTACTATCGATGAAAGAGACTAGATTGATAATGGACTTGCAACTGCTTATCAATGAGTGGTACATTAGCTAGGATAAGGAGTACAAAAAGCTGTAATAAGTAATGTTTGTATTATATAATTATAGTTTGTTTTTTTCTTTGTGTCCGTTTAGTTTTTATTTTGTTATTAAAAAAACGAAGGACAAACTAACTGTAGTATTTGAATATATTAGAGAATATATTTCTTTTTTCCTTAACTTTATCTTCAGGATTATTTGAACAATACTAACAGTTCATCTAAAAAGAGGAATATCAAAGGATTTTTTTAAAAAATATTTATTTAAATGTTATTTAAAAGTATGCACAGATTTATATATCAATATTTTGACATCAAAATATCTTTTATTAAGGAAATACATAATTTATATAAAGGAAAAATTTGAAAGATTGTTTCCTTCTTTGATAGATGCATTGTAAATTATTTTTCAATAAGAAAACACTTTAGAAACAATGTAAAAATAAATTTTAAGTGCTAAAATATTTGCTGTTAGTACTTTGAACATGTACAGTAAAATTCGTGCTCGTGCGCTTTTTTTTAGTACTTTTGTTCTAACTTCTGTTAACTTAAAATAAGCATTTGGTCTTACAATTCTAAAAATGCATAAATAATATTAAATGGAAAAATAAATTATGTGAGAAGGAACAATCATTTTAGACTTTTACCTATTCTTAGATCTGTTATATTTTATCTGAAAATTATTGCTTACACAATATATGCCTGTTATTTTTATTAAGAATAAATGTTGATCCAATAAAATTGTTGTCAACTAAAATTATTATTAAAGATGAGTAACCGTTTTCAGATTTAATTTACCAAGACAGCTTTTTAAATTATTCTATCCCTTATGTATATACATTTATCCGTCTTATTAATTGTTATTGGAAATACTTTTGTTTATTAATGTAGCATAAAAGCTGTGTAGGGGACTGGCATAATTTTAAACCATGACATGTGAAACGGCTTATTTTACTACCTACTATATAAGTTAGTATACTATATAGTTAGATTTCATAAAACATAGTCTTTATTAAAACAAATGTAGCATATTTTTCTATCTATTTCATAAATAAATATCTAGTATTAAATATCTAGTATTGAACTTAAATGAAATATCTTCAAAATAAAATTTTATTTCTTTGAACTTAAAAAAAGGAAGTATGAAACATTATGCAGAAAAGGATGAATTTAACTGATTCACTATAAACGCGGTAATTGAGAAAGGAAAGGACTACAGCAGATCACCTCCAAGTTTTTGAACGATAATTAATTTTAACATGAGGCTATATTATTCAAGTGCATTGATAACTGATTTTACCCCTGGATGAGAATAAATTCAAAATCTTTTGTCGTGATAACTGTAACTGACTTTCCCAAGCAGTAGAAACGTCCTTTAGCGACCACACATCTTCAGTAGAGGTCAGGTGAGGAGAAAATGTCTCTGTGAAAAAACCGTTTCATCAAACCTTTGCTCATTATTTTTGTCAACAATATGTGTTGCTTTTGGATAACCTTACTTAAATTAACAAATAATTTTTACTTTAACGGAGACTTCACTAAATCCAACCCCGAATTCACAACATTTAGTTTAATCTGCTCTACAAGAGCACATTAATATCGATACATTTTTATATAAGAAAACCAAACCTTCAAATATATTTTTCATTAAGTGACAAGATAGCTTTTATGAGCCAATGCAACTAATTTCAGATTCATAGCCCATCAAAAATAGAGTAGTTTATAAAAGTTTTTGATAAATACAAGAAAAAAACAATCTTAAATCGACATTCATTATACGATGATATATGACCAACCTCTCATTTTTTTTCCTTCTCTGTATTCTAGTGTTGATTTTCTAATGACATTTCCTTCTACCACAAACAATAATTTTGTAGACAAGAGAAGGTTTGTGGGTGGAATATCAATTTGGACGGTTGGGACCGGATGCTTCTTTTTCGATAGGGTAGATGAATATCGTCTAATAAGAAACTGTCACCGTGTATCATTACAAAAACGCGTTATCAGTGGAATCTGCTGTAATGAGTACCGCGTTTCTTTGCTCTGTTGTTTGCAGACGTAAAATGAGTGATGAGACAATTGGTTTGGGTGTACTGAATGTTTCGAAGAGACCAGATTTGGGTCCTTGTGAAGATTGATGTGTAGTAAAATTGAAAAGTTTCCTTTATCTGTTGCTATAAAAAGAAATAAAATCGCCTTAGCTAATTATGATAAAAGAATTTTATAAGTCAAAGGCTAAATATATATATATAATATATATATAATCTGAAATATTAAAATAACTGGATTGTTGGTTTCACAGAAATCTTAAATCTTTGTCATACATAAATGGAGTGTACTAATTTTTTTTTAAATGATTTTTTTAGAAGATAAAAACTAGTTATATTTATTATCGAAATATTTTTGTGCATTTTTAATTTCTTATTTGTGCTGATGTAATTTCTTCTAATCGAATAGGGTATCAAAGCAAATATTTTTCATTTAATTATAATTATATTTTTAAAAGATCAAATATATATAAAATGCAACTACGGACAAAGGTAATACAATGATGCATAGTTGATATATTTTTAATATTTTGTAATATAATAAAATTTTTAAAATATTTAATAATAAAATAATGCCTCGTTTAGGAAGTTTTCTGATTTGATATATAAATGTGGTATTTTTTTTGTTTTTGTTTGGAAAATTAAAATTTTGACGATTTTACTTAAGTTAAATATTTACTTCCAAACCATTTTAATGAAAAAATATATTTTAATTTTATGATTATGAGAGTCAATAACATAATTTAAGATGTACAGCTAGCAAGACGATTTCATTGATAAAAAATATTTTTGTCAATCTAAGTAGTGTATACTACTTTTATACACCTTTTAATAATGATTACATTTTATACCTTTTAATATCGATTAAATGAGGCTAATTCAAGCTAAACGCTATAACACGAAATCTTCCTCATAAAGATTTTTATAATTTGTTTATACATAAAATGAATATCTGAGGAAAAAATCAGTTTATATATTGAACAATAAAGTAAGAGGAGGAAGATATTAAAAAACATAATCACTTTTTAGCGCGTTAAATATTCAGCTGGCAAAGCTTGCATCGTTAAATTTTGAAATTACTAATACACGTAATTAATAGCCTAGATGCTTCAAGCAAATTTTATTAACGCAATAGTCGGCATATTTATTTACTTTTAATATAAAATTATAAGCACTTGTTATTATAATTCATTATTTATCAGAAAAGCAAATTACCTCACTCAATTGGAATTAAAAAATCTTGATGATTCTTTCATTAAATGAGCTGACACTGACACATTAAATGGTTCCAGTGTTTTTCAAAAGATTCATAGATTCCGTTCAGTGGCGTAAACAGGGGGAGGGCTCAACCTCCCATAGTCCAGCAACTTTTTAATTTTTACTATAGATTAATAATTTTTAATCGACCATAGTTTTACCATTAGACCATAATTTTTACCTCTCGGCGCTTTCGTCTAAACATTTTTTTGAATGCAACCAACCTCCCATAAAATGCCGGGCGGCTGGGTGGCGTGGTTGGTTTGTCGCTGGCCTTCTGCACCCAATGTTGTGGGTTCGACCCCGGTTCAAGTCGATGAATTTTCCTGATGCAGAAAATCGGCAACGGCCATGTCGTATAATTATATGGCATATAGATTATATGGCTAGTGTCTGTTTGGCTTGGATGCTCTCAGCAAAATTAAATCCTGGTACATGTTCGCATCGTCTGAGCTTAGGTGACTCCCTCTAGGGAGGAAACTGGGAGTCAAAATTACCTGCGGCGAATGGTATCCGCCTATAGGGCACCGCACTAAAGAGTGATACCAGCTTCCAGGGGATGTACTAGGTCTGCAATGGTTAATGACTAATTCGCAGCCCATTAGAGAAAAAAAAATCTGCCATAAAAATAGATCTTCGGACGCAACTGACACTTCTTTAAACTTATGACAGCGTAATTTTTATTTTCTTTAAAATGTAGACCTATTTACTTCTAGATCTTCAAATCTGTTCTTCACAGAATCGATATTGGACTGTTATGGATTGCTCTATGAGTAGATCGACTGTGAATGTTAATTACAGAAATTAAATCACCAGAACGGGAAGCTCTAGTTATAACCCTTATGTGTCGTTCCAAAACTGCATTTAAAATATCGTTTGAATCGACCCACGTCCACCCCTCCGGGATCAGTCCCCCGCTTCACAAAATTCTCATTGTCGAACCGACGGGGCTGAGTCATGTGACCGCCGATGGACCGTATCCGATGTTGAGATGACGCTTTTGTAAGTAAGCAGGAATTTGCCAGACCGTGACTCTGAGCATGAAAAATTAGCAGAAAACGAAAGAGGGGTGTAAAGCGTGTAAATTTAATCCATTTGAATTAGCCGACCCCCGTGTAGCAGTTGTTCCTTTTGCGATACATTTCCTCTACTTGGAACTTTTCTGACTGAAATATCTGAATTTGATTTCCATCTTTTATATTACCTTTCTTGGATATTCTTATCACGTTTGAACTAGTTATGTTCTTAGATAATATATTATCAATTGCGGAGGAGAGAAATGATCAGTTCACACATTTCTTCATCCATTGTTCTTCGAGAGGAAAGAAAATAAGATAGTATAAGAGCTGAAAGATAATTGGTTGCATGCTTTTTTAAAAAATTTCAACTAGAACTACAAATATATCATAAAGATGAATGTCATTTATAGCTCGATGTATTGTTCCTTAAAAGGTGTTATTTTTAATACAGTGTAGTTAGGGGCGGCTCTAGGGCCGGACAGACCGGACACCTGCCCTGGGTGGCAAATTTTAAGGGCGGCATTTGGATCGAAATGGGAAAAAAATTATGTTAAAAAAATTGATATATTTTCTGAAATATTATTGGGTGTGAATTTGGTATTTCATTTAATGTATCTTATTTCTTTTTTTTTTTTGTACTCTGCATGTTTAATGCCAGTTTTCTTTTATCTTGAAACTTGAAGGGTTCGAGGCAGGAGTATATGTTAAATCAGAAAATTTGATATGTTTACACATTTTTCACTAGTAACACTCTCCTCATCCAGGAGTGAGGTCACAACGGACATTCCTTTCACCTATACGATGTCCGGTGTCAGCTATACAAAAGGGGACAAGTGTAATAAGAGTTTTTAGTAGATAAAGAGCCACAAGAGATGTTTTATTTTAGTCAAGAATGTAGTTACTGTTAGTTAAAATAAACGCTTTTTTCTTGTCTTACCTTTTACTCGTTTGAAATAATGACAGGTAATTATGTGCTTAATTTCGAAATATTTTTTATTTTTAAAGACTTGTTAAGACTGAATTGTTATGTTGCCTTTTTTTTCGTTCGCAAAAATTATTCAGGATTTATAGATGTGTATCTATGTGAAAAATTTATCTTTTTTTTAATTATAATTTTTTGCTTTAGAGGAGAGGGGTGGCATTTTCCATTTTCGTCCGGGGTGGCATTTTCCATTTTTGTCCGGGGTGGCAAAACTGCTAGAGCTGGTCTTGCTGCAGTCAGAGTAGTCTTTGAAATAAATTTGTGATCAAAATCAATGAAATTCATTTTGAAATTGAAATGGTATATTTTTAAAATCCCTATTTAGAAGCTGATATGGAAATGGAATCACAAATTACAAAAATAAATAAAATATCTAAAACTTTTTTTAAAAATTTTCTTCGAAACGCTAGTAGTTCTCTAGCGAGATGCAAAAGAATTAATCAAAATCAAACATCCGGCAAATATAACTGATATGCATTCCGTATCGTATGATTTAATCTATTACTATTATTAGAGCTTAAAAAAATAGTATAAAAATGAAGTAATTTTTTTTAAAAAAGTAGTTAGGATCTATCATACTATCTTCACTAACAAAGCAATTGGACGTGGAAAACGAAATTTGAAAAGTTAATTCGAGTGTTTGTTGCTTGGCTATTGCACATTTATTTATTTATAAATATATTCAAAACATTTCCTTGCTCTTGGAAGCTATTTTTTGCAAAAATGATGCAGAAGTTTTCTTTAAAGAAAAGTATAATCCATTAATTATAAAAAAAAATGCATATTAAAACAAATTTCATTATTGAAGAAGGTAAAAATCTGTTTGGAAAAGCTTTCATCATTTAATGTTAAAAAATTTCAACAATGTCTCTAAGCTTTTTAACTTTAAGTTATTGATAAAAAATCATGATTTCGTGGATCTAGGAACTTTTTGTCACAAGCATTTCATTCATTAAGGATAATATAAAATCATACACACTTTCCTTCTATTTTTAATTTTAATGAAATTATTTTTTCTTGTACCTTACCTATTTCCTCAGAAATATTTCCACTTTTGAAGTGAATATTTTCAAATTTTAAATTATATTACATCTGATTATATATTGATAAAAAAAAAGTGAACCAAGATTTAATTTCTCATTTTGTCGGTTACGGGTGCCAAAAAATCTCGCTTCCTCTTCACACTTAGGGATATCTCTTGTTTCCCATCTCTGCTCAATTTCCAATATGTACATTGGTGCGTTTGCCTCCTCATCTCTACATGGGGTGGGATAATGAAAGGGGAGGATCCCTGGGGTGCAATAAAGGGGGGAGGAATCTGACAGAAGTGATACATTGTGGATCAAGTGAAGGACAGGAAGGTTAAATGATGTGGGACTGGTCTAATGCTTTCCCGTAAAAGGAACATTTGTTAAATCGCTACAGATTATATCAAGTACCGTGTAATTGTGTGTTTGGGTATACGACCGGGGTCTTGCAGGGGGTTGTTGTTCCGGCGGAGAATCTATTGAAATGTCGTGCCTGTCGAGGGCATTGTTGTATTGTTTATAAAGGAGTGTTCCGATTGATCAGTTTCGGAACCAATTTAAACTTTTTTTTAAACTTGCAGTTTTAAACTAAACATATAAAAGGATCAAATGATCAATTAATATACTAAAATTACAATATTAAATGACTAAATTTTTTTAATCATTATTTCAGTGGCTTTGCCTTCAGATGAGTTTTATGGAATATGTGGGGGGTGGGGGTGGTAACGTACACTTAAGCATCACAGGGGTGCAGGATTCTAGTGGGCTCAAAGCCTGACAGATGCCAAGTAAAATATGGCTTAGACTTCAGAACCTGACTTTAGAGAGCCCTAATATTCCCCGTTACGCCACTGTTATATGCTTGGGGTGGGCGTCAGTGGCGTACACAAATGGGGGTTGGGAGGTTCAACTGTCACCTGTAGACAAAATTTTTTATTTTTACCTTAGAGATTACTCCTCGGTGCTTTAGTCTTCATGTTTTTTAGAATGTACCCCCTCCCCCATGCGAGAGGTCTGTGTACATCCCCGTTAGACGTTATTTTGTAAAAGGTTTCGATACTGTATTTGGTTTGAAAGTGAACTTTTATTTTTTAAAAATTGCGATTTAAGGATAGATAAAGGCACAAAAAGACGCATACTTGAAATTATTATTCTTTTTAAACATTTATTTTTTATTTATTTATTTTATTATTATGAAATAGCATAAACGTTTACAGGACTAGTTGAGTGTTGAATTCCCCAAAATCTGAAAAAATAAAAGCGCTAATTATGTTCTATCAGTAGCGTACACAGACTTTTATGGGAGGGGGCTACATCAGTGGTGCACACAAGGGGGGTGTCCTAGAGGTCCGGACCCCCCCATAGCCCTTGATTTTTTCCCGATTGATTATTATTCTGAGTATACAGTACATAAAGTTTAATTAAATATTTGTTATTAATGATTAATTTTATTGATTAATGCTAATTATTTATTCAATAATTAGTTTTTACTGTTTTTTGTTCCGGAAAATCGACAAAATCAAAAAGAGCGTGATACAAGAATGGTGGACTTTCGATCCTGGACCCTCCCCTTGAAAAATTTTTGTGTGCGCTACTGGGCTACATTATGAAAAACAGACAAAAGCGTCCAGTGGCGCACACGGAAATTTTTCAGGGGGGGAAGGGTCCAAGATCGAAAGTTCACCATTCTCTTATCATGCTCCAATACGCCACCTAGCATATTTTGATTTTGTCGATTGTAGGGAACAAAGAACAATAAAAAATTACTGAATAAATAATTAGCATTACTTAATTAAATTGATTATTAATAAACATTTAATTAAATTTTACGTGCTATATACACAGGATTATAATCAATAGGGGGAAAAAATCAAAGCCCTTGTGTGTGCGCCATTGATAGCAATGGTATCAATTTGGTAAGAGGTCATTGAATAGCAGCAAAACTCTTCCTTCATCAATTCAATTCAATTCAGTTCAATTTAATGATCCATGACTATCTTTGAAGAACACAACAATTTTTTTCTCCGGAACTGAGAAAGCCACACTCGTGGCGCGAAAAGCATTAAGAATGCTTTTCAAGATCCGATAACCCAAGCTTTCCTTAGAAAATTTACTCAAAGTAATGCGGTTGGTAGGACTGAATGTAAGCGGATATGCTTGGTTGCGTCGGAGAGTAAATTTCTTTTTGTAGAGTAATGAATACGTATTTAATTACGTACCGAATGAACTCACAAAGGTTTCTTCACTTTAAGATGTGCATAACTGAGCATGCGTAGTATGAATTATTTTGGTATTTGGAATTATTTTGGTAACTGATAATCTGATTTAAAAACAGTTTAATTAAGAACACTGCAAATCTGTAAGAGGCAGCATATTTTTTTTAAAACCATGAGTGGGCAACTAACGGCCCGCAAAGAGTTTTTATGCGCCCCTCCCCCCAAGAAAGTCAGAAAAATCCACTTTGGACCGAGATTTATTTCCTGAGCGTGATCAAAGATTTGTTTATTTTTCACTATAAGGAAAACTAAGTACTTGTAAATGCATCTACTAAGAGAATCTCTGCAGAGTTTGGAGGAAAAGGTCACAAGAAGATTTCAGGATATTTAAGAAATTGAGTCTCAATTCAATTTGCTTTATCTCATTACTGCTGATATTGATACAGCACTTGAGGAGTTATTGCTTGAACAAACTGACTTGAAGTCAGATGTAACAGAACGTTTAAGGCTGTTTTCGCCTATGTACGAGAGCGTAAACTTAACGCGGAGCACATTTTCGAACAGAAAATTTTCCTTAATTTTTATAAAAATTTCTGACGTTGTGACTCATGTATTTCTTTATAAGACAAAAAATTCGAAACAGATTTTATAAAAGAAAAAAAAAATGTTTCTACCTGGATTATGATTCTCTACAGGATGGTGATGCCAGAATATAATAATGTTCGCGTACTTTTATATATGAAAAAATGTTCCGAATTTGGGGCCTATTAAATATTAGCCGAAGACAGCCTTAATGCTATGACATTGACTTTTAAAATATTTGTTAGCTGAAAAATTTCCATGTATGAAGAAAATTGCTGGGAAGTTGTTCTTTATATTTGAGTTAACATGCATTTATGACCAGTTTTTCCTGGCAAGAAGATCAACAGAAGTAAATATAGATGCAAGTTTGGTGACATAAACTTGCGGGCTGTTATGAGAGTTTCTACAAGCAATCTTCCTAATTTTTTTTAAAAAAAGAGAGAAAAGTGACAAAGTACATTTGTCTCATAAAACTTATTTTTGAACTAAATGAGCTGGCAGCTATAGATAATATGAAATTAGCACAATAAAGAAGTTGAATGAAACTGCCACTTTTTGTTTAACTTCAATTTAATAATATCTTTTTTTTTATAATTATTGCAATTACTTTAAAAAGGAGCGTCCTTTCAGTATTTTCTGCTCCCACTAAGTGGTCCACGAACCGAAACAAATTCTCCACCCTGTTCTAAACATTTTTTTTTTGGTTAAATTACATAAAACAGTTACAGTTAAGCGCCCGAATTATTTTTCTTTCTCTCGAAATTTATTACTGCAAAATGGCCACCTGAGTATCACTAGTTAATCTAATCATTATCGCTTCTAAATCGACACCATCTTACTAGAATTTTAAGATTAAACATACACAGAGTGCTCTACATCAGATTTAATACATAAATTAAATTTTATGTGTCTGTTTTCACAGAAATTTCTGTGTTTTTGCATGCGAACTACTTGATTAGACTAGCTTAAGAATTATTATATTTCTTTAATAGCTCCATTCAACAGTCCTTGGCGTTCCTTATCAAAGATGATGCATATAAATTGTTTATATAAGTGAAATGGATTTTTTCCCTAGATCATGTGATAATTCTGAAACGGACAGAATAATTTATAAGGAAAGTTTTGTTGTTATATGTACTGACGGCTCGAATATTTGCGAGATTTATATAATAAATCGCCAAGAAGGGGGGAGATTTTGCCAATACGATTTTTTTTTTTGGATGTATATTCAAATTTAATTGAACTGACCTCGCAACAGTTTTTATGCATTCTTGTCAAACAATTCTTAATAACTAAAAATGTTTATCCTAGCTGTGCAAAATAGGCATGGAAGTTAAGTTATAAAAATGTATGGAAACTTATGCTTTTTAACTTTTTCATTTAATATTTTATTAATTGCATTTCATTTTCAAGACTTTTAAACTTTTTCCAAAGTCTGATATGACTAGAAATTGTAACTCAGCGAAGTCGATGTTTTTCAAAAGAAATTTTGGTATTTTTCAGTTTTACCAGCGCAAATTTCACTAAATTGGCATTATTGGCGACAACACACACTATACACATAAAAAAAATATTATAAATGTTGGTCCTCAGAGGTTTACCATACATTTTTGATGTATTATGAAAAATATATTATTGATAAGAAAGACCACAACTTGTGTGTTTTGAAATGGGATGACAAAAGGTTATCACACAGCTGGAATATTCCGTTTGGCGTTGGTTGCATCATTTTTGGCGACTTTATCGCTTGCGCCTGCGAAACGGAAAAGTACCCATAAAATATGCGAGAAAATACAGCAATATATTACTACATGACACAACAAACTGAAATAAGTAATAAGAATACTGTCCGAAAATGTATCATTAACGCCAATTGATTTGATAGTCCCCCCAATACGTTTCCGTTTACGAAATTGCGTTCGGCATTTCTGACATTCCATATAAAAACTGCAGATGTTATCATTAAATGCGACAATCACCAATTTCAAAATGAGGGAAATTTTTTTCATTAATCAAGAAAACGTTTCACGCTCATTGAAAACGTTTGATTTCTAGTTTATGTAATTAATGACTTGTCTAAATTCCTTTTCTTTACCAAAAACTTAAGTTTACATGTGCAGTTTACATCCAGGCAAAACTAAAATAATTTTTGTACTAAAATATCTCTTCTAACGAGAAAGTTCTAATATGAAAACTAATTCAAACTTTTACTATATTCTATTACGAGAAATAAAGTTTTCCTACTTTTTATTTTGCACTTAAATTATTTGATTAAAGTTACTTAATACCCATATTTAATGTTAATTATCTTGTATCCATATTTTTTTTTATTTTAAAACATATCGAGAGGTATAATTTGATTTGATTCACTTTTAATAATACCCCTATGCTTCAAATAGCTAACCGATCAGCTTTGATACATGGGGGTATTATTAAAAGCGATGTCATTAATATAAAAAGAAACTTCATTTACGAATTATTTTTAGTACTGACAATGATAGACATCTGCATGTTTCATGTATTTAAACTATTAAAATACTATGATTAACACCCTTATTTGATTTTAACCCGTTGAGCTCATATTCAAAATTGGTGTAATTTTTACTAAGAAAATCCAAACCCCCCCCCCAATCAAATTAAAGACGATTCTTTAAAAATTGGCAACATAAATTTGAAAAATCACAGCTGTATTTTTTTTCTGTGTGAGGATTTCAAAAAAATGGTTCCGTGCATTGTGGTTTGAGTATTTTTGCAAATTTCGAGGGTAAAAAAAAATTAACTCTCGAAAACTTTTCTAAATAGAATATTAATATATTGCGATTAATACTCTTATTTTTGACTAATCCGTTGAATACATATACAAACCTAATTAAATTATATATTAGTCTTAAATTTTATAAAAAAATAAATTTTAAAAATCACAAAACTGAATTATTTTTTTACTGTGTGTTGCTGTTTTTTTTTCTCTTTTTTTACTGTGTGAGGACATTATGATAAAAATTTAACAGCGCATTGCGGTGAAAGAGTGTTTTTGTAATTTTTGAAGGTAAAAAATATCGTACTCTTGAAAACGTTTCTAAATAAAAAACATGCCAATTTTAACGAATTCGTGTGATTATGAAACCTATTGCCGTACGCTGAGTACTTAAATACTTAATTTTTTTAATAAATAGGGCTAAAATTTATTAAAATATAGAAAACTAAAAAATTATATGTACGCATTTATTTGAATCTAAGTCGCCGTCGTTTTTAAGCTGCACCCCTAATTCTCAACAAGTTTTAGTGGAAAATGAAAAATAGTGTAAAATGGCTTATGGATATCCAATTTTACGAAATTAAATTAAATTTAAAAGGAAAACTAATAAGATAAGTAAATAATTAGTTATTTTACCAGGATTAAAATTTTTTAAATACATATGAACCTGCAATTGCTCTAATTGCCCCAACAAACGATTTTTCCCCCTTCGATTCTAAGCCTCACCCGATTTTCAAGTAGCATTAACATTGGATTAAAGAAGTGCAGCTTAGATTCCAGTAAGTACGGTATATGTGTAGCGGAAAAACATTTGGTAATTTGAAAAGTAATTCAAGTTAAAAGCATACAAAAGTAGTGTACAAGTTATAGCAGTGGCGCACACAAGGGGGGGTGTCCTAGGAGTCCGGAACCTCCCCCCCAAAGCCCTTGATTTTTTTCCCTATTGATTATAATTCTAAGTGTATAGTACGTAAAATTTAATTAAGTATTTGTTATTAATGATTAATTTTGTTAATTAATGCTAATTATTTATTCAATAATTAGTTTTTTTACTGTGTTTTGTTCCCGAAAATCGACAAAATCAAAAGGAGCATGATACAAAAATGGTGAACTTACGACGCCGGACCCCCCTGAAAGATTCCTGTGTGCGCTTTGTAGTATATACAAAATTGCTCCTTCAAATTAATAAAGCTGAAATAAAAAAAATTATAAGCATTTTTTTACCTACCTAAAAAAATGTTCAAAGACAGTCAACTCACATGGCCTACTTACTACATTTAAAGTTAATTACATAATATATCCACTACATAACTATCAACATCCTTACTGTACTACTTCCTCTAATATAAGAAGCGAGTCTTAACCCCCCCTCTTTTTTGTATAATCATCTGTTCTTTACGAATGCTAAAAGAGATTCGGTGGCCATATATTGTGTCAAGCAGAGGGCCCGAATTGTCATTGGGGTTGAGCCTGACGACAGGACGACACACCGTGACTTCAATACCAAACAGTGTTGCGTGCCCGTACTGATGAAATATGTCTACGTCTCGCAACCACTCCTCGTCCTCCCCTAGCACTTCGGACTTTTTTTTTTTTATTTATTTTATTTATTATTATTTTTTATTTATTCAGCCCTGCCGAGGAGAGTTATTATTCCAGACGCGAGAAGCATTTGCTTGTTCTTTTGTGTTAGGAAAAGGAGACGATATTTTTTTTCTCTCGTTCGTTCTCTCTTTCGTAATTAAGTGTACAAGAAGTGAGGGGGGATGGAGCGTCGTTTATGACTTCACTTCTCTTCGCCTCCCCACCCTTTTTTTTATAATGATGCATTTGTTTTCTCGGTTAAGGTGATAATTTTGAAGTGGATGTCTATTTTTGCGATGGCTTTGATATCACCGGGATATTAATTAGTGGTCGTTTGTTGAAGGTTTGGAGAAAAGTTTGTTTTATATAAAGCTTAATTTTCTTGTTTTCTCGCATCGTTTCTTGACTTATGTTACTATTTATTTTGTCTTGTCTGTGTATGTTCTTAACACAAGCCGAAAAAAGGAACAGAAAAGATCCAGTATAAGCATTTTTTTTTAATCTTTTTTTCTGAATAGTAATAAATGCATTGATTTCGTAAAGTAATAAATGCAACGCTATATATATTTAAATTTCATATAGGGCCCATTATTAAAGGATTCCTTAATAGTAAAAATTATCAATAGTTAATGACTACCTCTAAACTTTTAGTAACATCTTTATTGTATAATCATTTTTGTGTTTGAAATTTACTTTAAATACCATAGAAACTGATTTCTTTATCGTTATTGACAAAAAATTATAACATTTTGGATTGATGAAAATAAACTGGTTGTTTGTTAAAGTGTAATATTTAAATTTATTGACATTTTAAATTCAAATACCGTAATTATGTTAGTTTAAGAAACCTATCCTGACCTCTCTATGCAATTAAATGAAATAAAAATAAAAATTAATTTGAGGAAGTTTAATATCAACTAAATATTATGACTTAAATTCGTATACTATTTGTAAAAATAAAAATGTAAAGCGATGATATTGAAACATCCAATTATTTTTCTCAAAAAACTAAATTACTTCGCGTACCAGATTTCATTTTCCCGATACATTGATCGAAGAAAGAGTGGATGTGTGTGAAGAGAAAAACTGGATGTGTGTTCTAAATTGGTTTTAGAGTTCTTGCATGATTGGTTAATATCTTGTTCATTTTCCCTTCCTCCACTCCATTGGACGAAAATTTGAAGTGATGTCATCTAGAAACCTATAACCTCTAGCACAGATCCTGATGACGTTGAAATAATTTCTGTATTGATATTATCGATTTTTTCTTTTACTTCTGTAAATAACGCCGAAAAACTGGAACGGTTGCCAAGCAACTCAAAGCATCCGACTTGATTGTCGTAAAGAGTTTCCGTGCGAGTTTCTTTAACGCGGTGAAAGCACTTGTCGAATTTCTAGCTGCAATATCGAGATATGACACGAAAAATAAATAAATAAAATACCCGTCTGGAAATTTTTGCTACGTGCAGTTTTGACCGAAAGTTATAAAACGAACAAATGCGAGAAGCTGAAAAAACCTTTTAAAGCAAAAAAATCAAAGAAAAAAAAAGGGGGGATTGAGATCTTACTCAAATCTTCACCATTCTCTAAGACTTGTCTGAAACCTGTCAATGAGTTACACTGGTGGTATATGACGTCACTCTGCAGTTATCGTGGTTCGTGCTTATGTGTCCCATATCCAAGGTACCTGGGATAAAACATCTCTACTGGTCATATAAACAAGCATTTACCCAAAAGTGTTCCTCCCCAACTGTAAGTGTTCGAAAGAAAGAATAATAGATTTCTCTGGTCACTTTCTTCTGATTTTCTTTAAGTTAGGGAAGGGGTGGTGCTCGTTAATGTGTTTGGCGTTTTTTCTTCCACCTCCCTCTTTATGTGAGTTGAGTTGTCTGGTCCTACCTTTTTAGATGCTTTTGGGAATATTGTTTTGAAAAGTTTTGTTGCTCGAACGATGTCCATCAACTCCTTGCAATTTCTAAGTGGACATCGTTTTTCTTTTTTTGCTTTTGAAAATCTAAAAAATGGAATGGAGTATATCACCTTTACCATTTTATTTTCAACATCAGTGACAGCAGTAAATATTGATTTTGAATATAAATGGTTTTTCAATTTTCTTGCAAAAAAGTCATTCATAATGGTTTTTTTAATCATTTGGGTTATATTGTAAGAATAATTAAATTGTTACCGTGATTATGAAAAAGCACCAAAAAGGAATAATTGTTTTGAGATATTTAGTATCATTTGATTTAGGATATACATGTAAAATTGATTAAAGAGTATTACAAGAAAAATATTTTAGTGCAAAGTTTAAAAAAAATGAAGGGAAAAATATTTTCAAAACATTTCCCTTTCATAAAAAATGCTTCTATAATAATATAGCAGGGACTTCTGTGCAGTATGAACTAGGTTTTTTGAGATATACAGTTTAGAAGTGGATTTATTCATGTTTTCAATATACTAGAAGAAAATTTTTTAAAAAATATCGATTATATTATTTTAATTGATCGTAACTCTGAAAACATTGTGAATCTTTCAAAAATACTAATTCAGCCCCGGTAAATAAATCCTAAATATATCTCTGCAAAATAGACGCTTATAGAAGCTTTTTTAAAAATAAAAGTAAAATTTGAAGAATGTCTTCTTTTTTTTCATTTTTTGCCAAAAAATTGCATTTAAATAGCTTTTTACTGAAATAATATTCCTTAAAACAGCTTTATATACATATTCTAGTTCAATTTACACCGTATAGAAACAAGTATTCCTTTATAAGCTTTTAAAAAATTGCGGTTCCAAACTTACTCATCTTAAATGTTATTCTTTAACAAATTTTTTTTAAAATCATAACTATTTAAATATAAAAGAATATATTTATCTCTCCATTATGCAAACAAAATTACATAATTTTGAAACACATCAAGAGTTTTAATATAATTTTATTAATAACATTTAAAAAAAACTATTTCCTAATGAATTCCAGTTTCCTTAAGAATAAAGACAAAAAAATTGGAAATATTAGTTATATAATATATTGCTTATTATCGAATTTCTCCATGTATTTTAACAGTCCAAAATTTTGAAATGTAGCACGTATATGTGCAGGAAGTATTTATCCCTACTGTAATTTGTAAATGCGTTAAATCTCATTGATTTTAGCTCTTTTTTTGACTCTTCAATGTCGTAGAATTAGATAAACACACGATATTTAAATAACTCCAAAGTTCACATTCAAAAAATAAAAAAAGTAGGAAAATAAATACATGTCATCAGAATTAGGGAATATATTGTATGGCAATTCTATGCTTCACTGAATGAATTTTGGCATTTCTAATCCGTTACACTACATTTCATATCCCCCCTATATACACTGTTTTCTTAGGTCAGCCCACCCACCTCCATCCTTCCTCTGTATGTGCACTTCTTGAATATTGATTATGTTGGTTTCATGCTTCAATGGTGAACCTTTCAGCGAAATCGTCAACACCTTTAAAAATTCTAAACAACAAGTCAAGAACGAATTTTCATCGCTCATCTATTACAGTGCTGTCTCACAAAAACATGAAATAAAAAGTCGCCTTAAAAATAGGAGAGACTTAGGCATGAATTGGTGGATTCGTCGAATTAGTTACTTTTCGTTGCCTCCGGGGTTGTGTTCTTTGTGGTTCCAGAGATGGCTTTTTAACCGGTTTCTCTACTCGTGAATACTCTTGTTTCGGTAATTTTTCTACAAAAGAGCAGGTTTTTATTGAAATATTATTACATTTGTGCCTATTTTTTTTCTCTTAACTAAAAAAAAAAAAACCTTGAGGTAGGAGATTAATTTAGAGCTTGATAACATATTGATGTCGACTGTGGTTGTTGGACTAGTGATAAAAACATAAAAAATTGTTTGTATTTGTATAAGCTCATTTTTTTGCTACCCTTGATTCCCTTTTCCAGTTTTCTCAGTTAGAATTGCTTATGAGTTCGAAAATTCCTTTTTTCTTTCCGAAATCTCTAAGAACGAATAAAATTGTTTTTATAATTCAGTTTGCATTTTTCAGTTATAAATCCAAGCATTTTATTTATATTTGTAATGGATAAAAATGGGATTAATAACTAAACTTATAAATATAAATATATCTGGATATTCTTTTTTATTATCGTAAATAGTATTTTGTTGTTTTTGAAATCGTCTGTTAATTTTGTAAATTTGAAAACAATTTCTTTTTGCATATTTTTTGCTTTTGATAGATTGGCAACAGTCCATGCTGATATTCCTGACTCGAAACTCTTTTTCTTTAAAATTGAAATGACAGTTAAACCTAGTAAATAAAGGGATTTAATGATTTGTATGCAATTTTGTTGTTTTTAAACCGTAGACAATCAACATTTTTTATGAATATTTTTCACTTGGAATACGTATATATGTCATCATTTTCACTTGAAACTACAAGTAATTGATTTTTAACGCGTAAGAATTTCTTGGCATCAAGAATTTAAAATTTTGATCGTGTGATCGAAACTTAATTTCAAAGCTACAAGATTTTTAGATTAAGAAAAATAGATTTATCGCTTTTTAATCATCGTTTGATGTATGCAATAGACTATTGAAGGATTAAAAACGGGGTTGCTGATCAGAACCATCGATCAACAATTAGGATCTTGAGCGATTTCTTTTTATGCTGTTAGCTTCATTCATAATTATTCTTTGTTCATATTTTTGGGGGTACTAATGTATTAGCATCACCACAGCCAAATTGGTGCCATACGAATCGCGCCGTTTTCCACCAAAACTGTCTAATCGATATTTTTTCATATAAAACACGTTATAGAATCTTTGTTATTTCCATATTAAGGTGTGATTCACGTGGCTCCAATTTTACTGCAATGATGCTAATACGTAAATACCTCTTTTAGTGTTGAACTGAACACTCAAATGAAATAAGAACTAATAATCTCACCCGAAAGTATGTATTAGCATTTTAACTTATCAGGCCCTTTTTTATATATATTATTACTCAAGACATACAATTATAATACAGGTCTTTCTTGAAATCAAAATTTTAAAGTTCTTTATTACTTTTCAAATGGAACAATTATTCCATATTTTTCTACTCTTTTAGACCGGGCTATTGCAGAGAGGTGCCCCCTCCATTTTCACCTCTGCAGCCACAAAGCACTCAAAGGTGATGCTTTTTTGTCCACTTGAGATGTTTGGCACCAGGCGGGGCCGATACCCGGGTGTAACTTTCCCTTCTATCTTTTGCAGGCAAAATCGGGGGGTCGCCCGACGTGGGAGGGCATGATCTGCGACAAGACACCGACTGCCCTTCATGATAAGAAGCTTCCTGGGGTCAACCTGATAGCGAAGAGTCCTCTCCAGGAAAGAGTTCTATAGTCACGCGCCCATGTTCTTATGTTGGCGCTGTCACACTTCTGGGTGAAGAGGGTCAGCACGCCTGTGTTGAAGTGCACAGGGGGCAACTGAAAGGGGTTGAAGGACTCCAAAGAAAGAGCTGTCTGTATTGTAAGCGTCTGCGTTTTGGGTTTAATAGGGGTGGAATTTTGGTTGATGTGTTAAAAATAGCATGTTGTCTGGGGAGGACTAAGTAATATTCGGAAGGGGACAGATTGTCAATGCATGTAAAAATAGAGTACTATGCAGAATTACTCGCTGTTATAAAGTAAATTGTGAGGTTATTTTATTATCATTTTCTAAAGTACTTGTCCAAATGTATTTTTATTTTGGTTTTGGCATAAGATATTGTATTTAAATTAATTTTTGAATTGATTGAGTTTAATCATACATTATTTGTTAAAAACTACCTGTAATACAGTTAGAAAAGTCATTCACTTTGCAAACACACAATCACTTTTCTTTATTGGATTATTTATTTTTCATTTTGTGTGTATTTTTTTGTCTTGTCAAATTACTTTAAAATTATTCGGTATTTGGAACAGCCGATTTCCTTTCTACATTTCACTAAAAAACACGAATTTAAAATATTTTAGGTACAATTCAAGATTTTTCTTATGTTTATAAGCGTTCTTGTTGTGTTGTCCCTAATGCCACCTGATCGATGGTGTCAGATAGAGGTCCATAAAATTCACTGTGACAAACGATTGATTACGTCTGTTTTAGTCGCAGTTTTATGCACCAGGCAGGTGACAATACGAACGTTTTATGAAAACTTCGAGGGAGAATACCCCAGAGGCAGTAGCGCACACAAAAAATATTTTCAAGGTGGGGGGAGGGTTCAGGGTCGAAAGTCCACCATTTTGGTATCATGCTCCAATACGCCGCCCAACATATTCTTTTGATTTTGTCGATTTTCGGGAACAAAAACAATACAAAATTAATTACTGAATAAATAATTAGCATTAATTAATAAAATTTATTAATAACAAATACATAATTAATTTTTACGTAATACATAGGATTATAACCAATTGAAAAAAAATCAAAGGCTACGAGGGATGTCCGAATTCCTAGGACACCCCCTTGTGTGCGCCATTGCCCAGGGGGGAAGATAGAACTTTCTAAATTTGATTTATGGAATTGAGTTTATTTTTACGAAAATAAGGCTCAATGTATCTAGATAACTTTATTTTAATATGACCTGTTTCAATTTTTTTTTACGAGTCATTTTGCAAAATTGTTTCACAAAAAAATATTTTATTCAAGCAAGAATTTGTCCGAACATTTCTCTCTCTCAAGCATACATATTGCTCTTTCATGAATTTTTACCCATCGTTATGCGTGTTATTTTCCTCAAGGCAAAACAATATCTGAAAGCAAACATGTTCAGCAAATATGTCACCCATTCTGTAGCCGAAGCTCTCAAAGACAGTTTATGGCTCAATTACCGCAGTTTTTCTTCTTTCTTCCTTCAACCGCACAGTAGCTGATTAATTACCAGCAAATTTTTTCTCACGCAGCTACTGGGAAGGGAATGGAAGGGCATACAAGAAAAAAAGCAACTTTTCGGCGCCAAGTGCGAGCGATACCGAGTATTCCACTCTGTCGATACCGAGCCCGGTCGGACATTAGGTGCCGGGCAGATAGCTCTTCTCGTCGGGTTATCAGTATAATGGGGGCGTCCACAAGTTTGGGAGCTAATAAAGCACTTTAAATGGAGGACGACGTGCGCTGAGCAGAGGCATACTTGGCTTGGCCATTTGGAGTGTCGATAGTAGAATTCGGTAAGTAGAGTTTTGGACATTGTATTATCTGCGGCAAGCTCTCATCGTTCGAAACAATGGAGTTATGGGACTGGGGATCGGTACCAAAATAAACTAGAAAGAAGTGCTCTAGACTTGATCTTGTGGTCTCAAATAAGTTTCAAAGATGCAATATTGCTTTTGGATTGAACTAAATTGATTTATCACTGTTTGATGGATACGTTAAGTAACTACCATGTCTTATTGAAAACTCAAAAATAATTGCTGGATGAATTAATCCTACAACAATTTGACTGATTTCCAATGATATTGAATAAGAAATCCTTTGTTTCACACGTAATTACGATTATTACTTCATATTCATGTATAATATTCGTACTTTTTTTTGTTTTTATATAATTTATGAATAAGATATTTATGAAAACACTTTTTTTTAAAAGACTTTTATGAAAGTACCTTTTAAAAATATCTGAAAGCTATTTTTAGAAAATTTCAGACCCTGCAATGTGTTCCAGGCAGTGGCGCACACAAAGGGGTGTCCGGACCCCTAGGACACACCTTCATAGCTCTTGATTATTTTCGATTGGTTGTAATCCAATGTATATATTACGTAAATTTTAACTATGTATTTGTTATTAACAATTAATTTTATCAATTAATGCTAATTATTTATTCAACAATTAGTTTTATATTGTTTTTGTTCGAGAAAATCGACAAAATCTCAAAATATATTGGGTGGCGTATTGGAGCATGACACCAAAATGGTGGAATTTCGACCCTGGACTTCTTGAAAAACTTCTGTGTGCACTACTGTTCCAGGGGATGTAATAAATTCATAATTAAGAGCAAACAATTAATATTATTATGTAAATTCTCGCAAATTATTCACGTGGAAAATATTTACTTTTGTTAAACATGTTACATTTTGTTAAACAATGAAATTGTTTTTTAAATTAATGTTTCGCAATTCCTTTCAAGTAAATAGGAAATTTGATGACTGATTATGGATAATCATCCGAATATTTATCATAAGTTCGGTTTAATTGCGTTTTCATTTTTGAAAGTTATTTTAAATGCAGAATAATTGAAGGAATACTTTTTCTACTCTTATAGTTATGCAATTCAATTTACGTAAATAATTAAGTATTAACATATTACTATTTTGCTTTTATGTTAGAAGAGTTATTAATATATTTAAGTTGCAATAGGGGGAGAAAGTCAACTCTCTCAATATTAGGTAAATGTATAATTAAAACATTTTACTCTCAGTATATATATAACAGACATTCATCGATTTTATTAAATCATTTTGTGCTTCTGTAACTTATCTATCCCCTGCATACAAAACGCGACATTAATACACCAAAAAAAGATATTAATTACAAGTTTTGAGTTTTAACAGATTGGACTAAGTGAATCGATAGCAACACATTTGTGTGGATGTTAAAAGCAAACAGAGTGGAAAATAGGAATGGATTAGCAATTTTGGTCACTTACTTTTAATCGCATATTGGCTGTATTGTACAGTGGTGTGATTTGCGCTGTTTGAAATTCATGTCATAAAAGCAATTATGTTGAAAATGATGAGTTGAAATAGTTTAAAAAATAGAAACAAACATATAGGCTAGATGCGAAGGCAATCAAGCGGTGAAATGACCGGAAAAAAACTTAGATGTCTGTAATTTATACTTTTAACTATCCGTTCCAATTTTTATTCTATTAGTCTTAATTTACCATGTAACTTTTTAGTCCATAAATTCAATAATTCAATTATCTCCTGTGCTTATACTCCAATGAATAATTTTCTTAAAGTAAAACTTATCATGAAAATCATTCTTTGTATTACTTAACCCTAGGAAACATAGGATTTGAAGTTCGCAAAATAAACATTTAAACTATTTATATGAAAAAAATATTACAATCAAGAACCGACAAGTTTATAGTTTGGCATGACTTCTACCAAACGTACACTAGATAGTGCTAGAAGTCAAAATAAATCAAATATTATTTGAATCGCTTCTGAAAAAGCTATGTTGGGGCTCTTCTTGAAAAACAGCTGTTAATCCTTTGACATAAGGACTTCAACTTTAGAAAAAAAATTCATCAAGAAATACAGTACAGTGACCTGATTCCAGAATCGCAAGCTTAACGCTCGTATTCACCGCTAACCTGACCCAGCGATGAAACCTGGAGTTAAGTAACTGGCAGTCAACCCCAGGTTAGTACTCCAATTCACAGCTCTTTTTCGACCTCCAGTTACTTGACTCTGAGTTTCTTAACTTGGATTTACTGGTCGATTCCCATTGGTCGGAATAAACCCCGTGACTTCCGGCTGGAGCTACAATTTCTATCTTCGCCTCGTGCCAGCTTGTTTTTAACCTCGTGTATCGCTAACTGTTTAAAAAGGAATGCCAACAGAATTTATTTTACGCAGTACGAAAAAGAGTTGGTGTTGGCTTTGATGAAGCCGCACTTACATATAATAGAATTTTCTGACTTTTCTGGTTTCCAGTTTTTCTAAAAAATCAAATTGAGTAACAGTGGAAACTTTCTGAATGGTATTCATCGTAAACTTAAAATCTATCCAAACTCAAACAACTTCAAAACTTGCACGAAAACGTAAACACTCTAAAAATCGCTTACTACGCATGTGCGGTTAAAACTAACCCGGATGTGAACCTGGGTAAGGATTTTTTAACTTGAACCGGCTTTAAGTTATTAATTTGCGATGGTGAATAACGTTTTCGGTGAACCCCCGGTTTCCTTCCTCTAACCGGCGGTCAGGTTAGCGGTGAATATGGGCGTTAAGTCTCAATTCTATTAAATCACGGAATTATAGAACCAGAACATATTATCTATAACGTATTTTAACTGTATAAAAACTTGAAACTGAGGCCGCTTAGACATCTTTTTTTCTCCCGTTGCCATACTTTGAGCTTATGCAGTTACGCAACGACCAACTGTCTAAACATTATACTGGTCAAATAAAAATATTATCATGCCCTTCAACCTCTTGATTACTTACGAGTTTATTTTTTACTGCATTAAATAAGTTATCCATATTCTTTTAACATTTATCTTTAATATATTTACGCAAATGATGAGGATTTTGAAAGATTTTTTTATAATACATCCAGAATCTCATGTTTCTAGCAAGCATACGAAATTAGGGATATTTTAAAAAGAATAATACATGGGGAAATATAATATAAGGAAAGATTTATCAAATGGCAATATACAATCTCAATAAAACGAAAATATTATTTAGAAAGAACATTTAAAAATAGATACTTACGTCATTAGAAAATTCTTAAGTGGAAAAGTAGTCATCAGTGGAAGTTTGTGTAATGTCCCCTACATGCGACCACTAAAAGTACCGTCCCATTAATATACGCCGACGAACGCTAAAAGTAAAAGGGGAGGAGGGTTAAAAAAGAGGGGGAACAATCTTTCTTCTATCCATGATGGACTCAAACAAGGGTCACCACATGCAGACATCTTATCCAAAGCTCTAATTGACGCAGAGGCTTCACACGTTTTGGAGCCCCAACTATTTTGATCGGAACTGCTGTAGAGGCTGAAACTCAGAGATAACGATATGCAACTAAGCTTTAATGTAACTAAATGGAAAAAGTTGCCTTTTTACTGACTGTTTTTTTCTCTCTCGCTTTGTGGTTCATGAGCTTGAGTTGCTTTTAGTAATCGCAGCTTTTAAAGCAGTGCGTTTGAAATTTTTTTTAAAAAAAAGATTCTATTGTTTATTTGTTAACTGTGTGATATTTAGTTTTTTAGAAAGGATTACAAAAAGTATTGTTTTTTTTTCATTCTAAATGTAGAAAATAATTGCATGAGATAAATCTCTATGAATATCCAATTAAATTAGAGTTAATATATAAAATTCAATTAAATTAGCGATAATATAAATGATATATAGGTATTTCCATTAGCACAGTCATGAGATAAACGACCATTGTATTTTTAGCTAGTATTGGTAAGTTATTTTAAAAAGTTTTAACTGGCACGCGTTCTTTTAAATATCCCATCATTAGACAGTGGCCACGTTAGCCGAGTGGTTATGGTCGCTAACATGACCACTCGGTCATGACTGGCATTATCTAGTCGAGGGCTTAGAACCCAGTGCCATTGAAAACCGGTCGTGTAAAGGGGCTGATGGTTTGGTATGGAAGTTTGGAGAGCGTGGTACCAACTCGAAGGGAGGGGGGTCATCCTTGTTACTTGTACCTTGGTTTAAAATTACGAGGTTCGTTAGCAGAAGTCCTCGAGGTTGTATCACTGTGCAATCAAATCATATCTAAGTTTAGATACTTATGAAGACAAAAAATTGTATTAAAAAATACATTATAAATTCTTAAGTATGGATTTACAAATCTTTAAATTTAGAAAACGGGAAATATTTCAGTTTCGTTAAAATATATATATGTAAATGGGCATTGGAATTCCTACATATATTCCTTTTACAAAATATGGATAAAGTTTTTATTCGAATGTGTGCTATAATTTGTAATAGGTATAGATGGCTCTTTATAAATAGAGTCAATTGTGCCTCTTCAGATTAAACCCCACTTTTCGGTCCTAAGTCCGAGGAACTTCGGTTTTTTTAATTATGTTCACACCAGCAAGGTTTGGAATTGAGGTTTTGTATTTTGAGATTCGATTTTATATTTTCATATTTTTGTTGGTCTAAAGACTTTATTTTTTTTTATCTATACATTAAGTGTTCAGAAGAAGAAAAAAAAATTGCCTCCGAGTTATGTTTAATTAATTAGGGAATAAATTCTTAGTATTAAACATGCAATTTCGTTCTTTTTGTAATCATAAAATGTTAGGATCTTAAAAATCGAGGTTTGACTTTTTGATCTAGAGGGGGGAACCCTAAGCCAACAAATAAACAAAAATATTTAAAACCTACGATTTGGTTAGTAAATTTTTTAATCCAAGGGGGAAAAAATGAGCATTAAACTTCACATGCCATCATACTTTTCACTTCAAACCCGTCAACCTAAAATCACACGACGAGCAAAATTACTAAGTGAATGCTTGACTGATCCACACACGGCTTTCTTATTTAGTGTCTTTTAATCGGTGGCGTTGAACAATCCTCTAAAAAGCGACGTTAAGAGCCATCCAGACGGACGTGAGTGTTTACATAGTTTGGGACGCTTTATCAGTACGACGGCGTCGCCAGTGTTTGGGCAAGCAAGCATGCGTCGCTGCATCTCGCAGTTTCCACAATATTGAGGGAAGCGTCAGCAGTGTTGTTAAGTGATAACGATTATTGGCCTCCCTCGATTTAAGTAGGTATCGAGTTCCGATCCTTTTTTTTTTCTTTCTTTCCACTTCTCCATTCCATTATTTCACCATCTTGTTTGCTTAATGGTGATTCTCAAGGCGCCTCCTTGGTTTTGTTTGATTTCGACGGGTGATATGTTTTTGTTTGCTTCCTAGCCCAGGAATCATGCGGTTTTCAACCAATTACGCGGCTCCCTTATTTTTGTGTGTAGGGTTCTTTTGTTGCAAAATTGGTGCACTTATCACCCCAGCCTTCTTCTACCGCCTTACATTGTTTGTTGTAAGTCGCTTTGCTCAGGAAAGAAATGCCGATGATTGAGTCAATGGTACAGACATACAACTTAGGGAGGGGTTAAAATCCCTTAACAGCCGATTAAAAGTTAAGCACTCAACTCACCCTAGCGCCACTATTTTTTACACAGGTGTGAATATGCGGTGGATTTGGGGGAGAAATTTCACAAGTATGCAAATTTTTCTCCGAAATAAGTAAATCCTTTCCAAACACTCTGTTAGTCATTTTATTACATTCCAAAGCCTTCGGAATAGTTTTACTGATAGCTGCGCACAGAAAAGAATCGTATTTTGGAAGGACGGTAGTGGCGCACACAAGGGGTGGGGCTGGGGTCCGGGGCCCCCAAAGCCCATGATTCTTTTTCGATTGATTATAGTACTAAGGATATAGTACGTAAAATTTAATTAAATATTTGTTATTAATAAAATTAATTGATGCCAATTACTCATTCAATATTTATTTGCTTTGTTTGTTCCCGAAAATCGACAAAATTAAAAGAATATGTTGGATGGCGTATTGGAGCATTATAGGAGAATAGTGGACTTTCGACCCTGTTCCCCTTGATTAATTCCTGTGTGCGCTACTGAAGGACGGATATATTCATCCGGGACACATAGCTCACTGGTTGAACGAGACGGATATATAACGCTGGCAGCATTTAAAGAGGTTAAACTAAAAATGCCAAAGCATAAGATTTGTTAAGAATTAAAAATTTCTTGGTATATTAGGGGGTAGTCCTGAGACCTCAGAACTATGGTTAAAAAATTACGAGGTCCGTCGCCAATAACTTCGTGTTCCACATAGTGACGTGTTCCACATAGTAACGTAAACAATCCCTCTCTCGATATTTTTGTTTTTGTCAATTTCAAGCGAGGAAAAAGTATTAAATTGAAATATTTTTTAATACAAAAATGTAAAGTAATACCGAAGGATTTTATAGATAACTATAAAATGTTCTTATGCATATATTGTGTGTGATTAGCAAATTTAACTTGTCTTTTAAAGGTTTCCAATCGTGCGACTTTTTTCTTTTAAAAATAAAAATGAGAAATGTTTGTTACATCTATCAATGTTATTCTGGATATAAGTATATACTGCTATATAAAACGTAAAATTAGTTTTTTGTTTTCTTGGTAAAATGAAGTATTTATATATGTAGTGTATTGTAACAGTTTTTCTATTTACACTGTCATATAAAGTATCAATAAAATAAGTTACAATATGCTTGTCTTTGTGATGTCTACTGATTCAACTAACATATCTGTTATATTTACTAAGCATTTAGGCTGTCAAGAACAATAAACTAGTATAGTTTAACTGCTTTTACGATAGTATTGTAAATAATACATTGTATTAAGTTGGAAAATGTTTTTCTTCCAGGCGGATGTTTCCCACCGTACGAGTCTCCTTTTCAGGAACTGAATTACACTCAAAGTACTGGGTGTACATGGACATAGTACCTGTAGACAATAAGAGGTATCGTTACGCATATCACAGGTCATCATGGCTGGTGGCCGGAAAGGCAGATCCTCCTTCCCCCTCAAGACTGTACTTGCACCCTGACTCTCCTTTCACGGGTGAACAGCTCAAGAAACAGATCGTCTCGTTTGAAAAAGTAAAGCTTACAAACAATGAGATGGACAGACAGGGACATGTAAGTTTGCAATCTAAATTCATTACGATATGCTGATAATATTTTGTCGAGGAAAATATAGGGTGTCCGAAAAGTTTGACTACACTTTCAAAAATTGATTAATTACAAACAAACGAAGATTTTCACTTACGGTTTTTGTCGTTCCATAAAGAAAAAATTGAAGTTTCTGTTTAATGAAATGCAAACTAGATGGGTCAATGTCCACGTTTTGTAGCATTCTCGTTCCAAATTGACTTCACCGTAAGAACAAGCTCAAGTACGAACAAGCATAATTTATCGAATTTAAATCTGAAACACATGTACAGCGTAATTGGGGCCCCACCAATCTGATGAAAGGCTCCCTTTTCCACAATGGTTAGAAGGCTGCAGTAGCCCAGTGGTCAAGGTATCGGATCATGGCAGGCATGTCATGAGTTCGAATCCAATACCACAGTGCAACGTTAATATTCACTCACACACTACGCAATGGATAGAAAGAGGAAGTGTCCAATAGCGTGGCCGCAGAGATCTCGTATTATAACACTTTTGGACTTGTAGGAAAATGTGAAAAATATTGCATACTAATCTTCAATTTATAACACTGATGAAATGAAAATTTGAATAACAATGGTCATTCAGATTGTTGGTCTTGCAGTGCTTCATAGAGCATGGCTAGAAATCTCGTACAGATTCAATGTGTTGATAAAGCATTGCAAAAAAAACCCCAACTTTTAATATTTTCTTGAAGGAGCAAAAAAAAAAAAAAACCCGCAAATGAATATCTTTATTTAGTTTTATTTATTTACATATTGTAATATTTGAAAGTGTGTAGTCATACCTTTCAGACATCCGTTATAGCAAGAATTCTAAGCGGTACGGATGTGGATTTTTTTTTTATTATTAAAGACAGATAAAATAGTTTCTGAGCGCAAAATAAAATAAATAATAAATAAAACAAAAGTTTAGCAGCAAATATGAATGAAAATCAAATAAGTTACAAAGACAAGTACATTACAAAATTAAACAAAACAGTGAGATAATGCGAACAAAACAATGAAGTTATAAAATCAAATCAATGAAAATATTTCAAAATCAAATCATTAAAGTTACAAATTAATGTGAATGAAGGTTTTACTTAAAACAAGATGAGAAAAAAAAGTTTAGTTTATTTGTTTTTAAGAGCATGCCATTTAACCTTCAGGCATTTACTTTCTTTAATTTTGAACAAAGAAAGTGAGGATTTAATTAATATTTATCATATAGTAGATGAAAAAATTAAATTTGATTTAGTAGATTTTCTGCACATAAATACAATAAAATTATAATCTGCATACACATAAGTGTCTTCAATAAATTTGCAGAAATTTTTTTTTTGAAACTATCAATTTGAATAATAAAGTTATTATATTTGGAAACAAAAAAGCAATATAAATTGAAAATATCAATTAATAAAATTACATAACGTTTTACTCAAGTCTTCTAATAGGTAGTATACCGTAAATTTGAAATAAAAAAATAAATGTTACGCCTTTTCGTGCGTCTTTTCTCTTTAATTTTCTTGCGGAAACCCTTTCCAATTTTTTTTTTGAAAAAGCATTTACAACATTAAAACCCTTTCGTTTCAACATATCAAATCAAATTTGCTTTAAAACGCCAAAACACAGTCACGAATTAACCTTGAGGTAGTAAAAAAAGCAAAAGAAAACTTCGGGAAAAGAATCTGGCAATCACCCCTCCCCCTCCTGTCTCCAGGAGGCGACACACGGCAGCGGAGGCTCGATGAAAAATCACTTCCAATCACGCAATGTCTCTCAATTAAAACAGTGAACATAACCGCCAAGTGAAAGGAATAAAAAACTAGAAGAGAAAAAAAAAGAAGAAAATTATAAATAATGCTTTCTACCACATAACACCAGCACTTCAAATTAATAACGCATGATAAATACGAGTCTAATAACTTAATATAGGTGCTCTCCGAAGAGCTACTGTGCCGAGTCATATAATTTAGAACCTCAATATCTTTTTTTGTTTGTTTTTTTGCTTGTATTTCTTTTCACTCCAGGAGAAGTCATTTTTATATATTACTTGCGTTCAATGTTTTTCGTCCCCCCTACCCCCCATTTATTAACTCAACAGTAATAAGATTTTCATTGCGAGAAACAGTAGGAAGTGATATTTAAGTTGTAATCATAGTTGTTAGGTCGACGTTTGGCAGCGTTATTTCAGGTTCTACAAGTAGTTTTTAAAGGGATACGTCCGCCCAATGCCTTTACGAGTTCATGATATCTTGATAAATTGAATTATTGTAATTGGGTGGGCAATTCGATTTGCTAAGTGGGAACGAAATCCGTTGAAATGTAACACGTGAAACGCAGACGCTGTAGGGCTCTTTGTCTCTGTTTAGAGCTATGAATGACTACTTACGATTTATCGCAATGTTTTTTGAATGCTCGTGCATCGTTTTTTTATCTCCAGTTTTTTTAAATTTTGGGAAAATATATATATATATAATTTTTTTACAAATTCTGTTCCTGTTTTAATACACATTATTTGCTTAAGGGGACCACTGCACAAAAATCAGTAGAAAAAGTTAATTTTTCAATTTTTACTAATAAATTAAGTATGATTCCTGATTCCAATGCAGTTTAGATTTTAGCTCTAACTTAATTAGAAGTATTTCAGCGATCCATACTATGTAGGTAGTATTCATTATTTAAAAGTAAAAGTGTTTATTTTAAATCGTAATTTCTCAAAAGTGTAAATTACAACACAAAAGGGACATTTTTGAAAATTTTAATCATCTTATAACTATGAAATTTTATGTTAATGAATATTTGAATAGGAGCTTTTTTTTGTGTGTGTCTGTTAAAGGTTATTCAAAATAAATAAATTACGGTTAGTAATGTGCAAGAGTTTTTATTGTTTGCGAGCTTTTCGCGTTTTATTCCACATAAAAAAATTAAAAAAAAAAAAAACTGCACAAAATTTTTAAAAAATTTCTCATTAAAATTATTATAATAATTTTTTGAATACACTTAAAATTGGCGATTGTTCGATCAGTCAATTTTTTAAAAACGATCTTTAAACCTAGTCCTTAACATTATGAAGATGGGGGGGAATGCTGCGTGAAGTGACCCCTTTAAGGTTCCTTTCCTTTGTAAGCAAGAAACAATATTTCAAAAAGTAATTCGTCATTCTTACGCTTTTAAAAATATGTAAAATGACTACACTTTAAAAAAATATTTAAAAGTATCTAAAAATAAGAATAAGTTTGATAATGTGACTCTTATTGAATAATACACTAAATTTTTGGAAAAGTTTTTTTTTTTTCATAATTTTTCTTTACAAAACTTCATTTTGAAAAGAAAAAATGAATATTTTTTATTCCAAAATTTTAGTATGTTGTAAAGAATTTAACTAGATTAGTTATCGTCATATCAAAGGTACATATTGTTCTGTATATGGCAGTATGAAACGATACGAAACGTTTATTAGTATAGTGAAGGGATTAATCAAATGACATTGTTGTAGTATTCTACAACTTTTATTAAATTTAGTATCGTAATGTAAAACAGCTGGAGCGAATCCTAACCAGTAATAGTAAAAATTCACTTTACTGTTTTATGAAGGATTAAATTGCAGTCACAGGCGGATTCCAATTCTAGAATATAAGTCCCAACACCAAGATTCTAATCTAACTCGCCAACTCTTATAACCAATAATCCGTCACTTACGATCGCAAAATAACATAATTACAATCTCAATACTCTCTAAATTCTCTCTTCAGACCACTTTAAATTTACATCTATGATGGTTCACAAAGGCGAGGTTCTTAAATCAATGAAATAATCCATAAAACAGGAAATAGATTTCCCTAGAGGTTAGTTGAAAACACGTTGAGAACCCACTATAACGGTATATGTCTTATAAATATGAAATGTACTTGAATCAATTAAGTACAACATAAACTGAAATTTTTGCTTAAATGAAATTTTGAATTAGTATTATTGTAATTGAAAGTATTGTGTTGAGGCAATCTGAAGACATATTAGAAAATAACTCACTTTAGAACTCACTCGCCGAAGATTTATATATCAAGCACTTATGAATTGCATGTGCTTAAATGTGTCAACCAGTAGAGTACGCAAGGGTGGGAGCTCACCCTTCCATTTAGACCAATAGATTTTTATTTTTGTTTAACCCCGTTGATTACGTCTACGTTGTATTTTTAGACTGTAGCCCCTGCCCTCTATTAGAGGTATGTGTATGGTACTGGTATCAACCATTAGTATAGAATTAGATAATGCTGGATGCATTTTCTTGTATTGTTTCCAAAAGAACATAATAATTCAGTGATTTTTTTTAAGTAAAGACGACGAAATTTTAACCATTTTAAAGGTAAAAACCTCTATGTTTTTGGCACGTGCCTTGCCATGTTTTAACCAGTATTTAACTGCCCCCTCCCCAGTAAGAGACGAGCCGCATGCCATCAATCTGACAACTCGAAAAACCCGTCCATCCGATTTCATGTCTCCTTTCATCGTTTTAGTATGTTTTACGAGGGGTGGAGTTCCATTTTTACAAAAACGATCGAAAGTGATATTTTCTTTTTCTTTTTTTCAAAGTGCGCTCGGAAATAAAAATGAAAATTAAGATAGCGACGGAGAAGAAAAGGGCAAATTCGGCATTTTTTACTGCTCCTTTTCTCTTTCAAAACACCTCGGCTGGAAAAGCTGGGATATTTATGACACTCCCCATCCTTTTCATTGTCGTTTTGAATTGATAAAGCGGTCTTTAGCCACACGCTGACCACGGCTGAAGGTTAAAAAGGATGCTTTATGGACTTGAAGTTCACACCCAAGCTCTTTAGTTGTGCAAGGTGCATTGGACGCATAAAACGGAACGATTTCCTTGGTTAGGTTCTTTATGGCTTCACATTTAAGAGATTTGGGTATTGTTGAAGGAATGAATCCGATGATTTGAATTAATATTTGCTCATTGTAAGAGGTTGTTTTAACGGCCCGGCCTGTTTTAATGGTTTCCGTGGCGTAAAATTAACCTTATCGGTATAAATATGGATCGGGCATTTTTATTGTTCATTTTGATTTCCCAGGTGTGAGAAAGTACTCGTAAAATAAAAATAATTGGATGTTTATTGATGGATCAAAGTTAATTATCTGTTTGATAAATAAGAGATCAAAATACCGCTTGAATTTGCGGTAACTCTTTAGAGATAAACTTAAGGTGGTTTTCTTTTGAAAGGAAATAAAATACGGTAAATTGGTCTGCATGACGAAATCCTATTGTATTCTCAACTGTTTTAATAATTCCGAGCTTTTCCTGAAGTGCCGTTTTATTGTTTCGATGTTTTTGTTATGTTATGCTACTTTATATTTGTAGTGTATTTGTGTTTAGTTCATTGTTTTCACTCAGTATTGAATGGCCATTTTTAAAGTTTTTATACTCCTTTAAAAGGTTGATGTAACGGAATTTCATGTTAAAATAGTATGACAATTGTGTTGATGATCCATGTGTAATACTTTGGTTATTCCGTATCAATTCGTTGTTTGAATTTAAAAAGGAGCCAGATATAATTTTTTTATGTTGATTGATGGAAATATTTGCAAACTTATAAAATTTTTTAAATTTTTAATTATAGCTGTAAAGTGCTTAAGACTCGGCATAGCTCGTTCGTATATTGTTTATTTGAAAGCCGTAGAGTTGTTTGATTATTAAAACCGTCCTCAAAAATTTGCAACTATTTAAATGAGTGTTAAGTAAAAATTCCGAAAGAGTTACTCATTAATTTTTTTAGTAAGAATTTTTGATTTGAACAAACTAAAACAAATATAGCATTTGTATATACACTTCGTAAATGCCATTATCATTTGATTAGGTAAATATTCCCTATAAATGAAATTTTCTTGGATAAATTCAATTATTACCTCAAAAATTTAGTTTTAGATCAAAATTGCTTTGTTTCTCAATTTTGTAAGGCGAATATTGAAATATCGGAAGCAATGGGCTATCTGTGAGATCTATCCTCTCTAGCTTTGTTTTTTCCATCCAGCTCAGTTGGCACTTTTAGCTAGAACAACGCCTCAATACAAGTGAACGTCACTACCAAATAAATAATATATAAATAGTATACATTTCTGTCGTCAGCATAATAGATGATTATGAACGATATTGCCACTCACTGATTCGTGTTGGTAGATCCTATAGCCACATTGTCTTACCAATATTTTGGAATTCTGTTTTCCACCTGGTATGAACTAGTAGCATGATATTTGAAGTTGCATCTAGTACACTTTATTCTTTACCTTAAAGGCTGTTTTCGGTTAATGTTAAAGAATAGGGCCCGAATTCGGAACATTTTTTCAGATATAAAAGAAATGGAAAAATTAATATATTCTGGTTTCACTATCCTTTAGAGAGCGGCATTTTTTTTTATCATACTTCCAATTTTTAAATGAGTTGATTCATTTTTTCTGGTATAAAATGTGTTTCGCATTTTTTTATCCTATACCGTAATGTTAAATGAGCTTTGCCTTCACGTGTTAAAACAAAAAATGAAGTATTCACGCAATATTTTGAAATTTTTAAAAGCACTATATTGTGTTAACAGAGGTACGGGTTATAATGTTGCAAATTTCCATGGAAATTGGGTCATTTTTGTGTCTGAAAATGTGCTTCGCGTTTAGTTAGAGCTCTCGTACTTTTACCGCAAACAGCCTTAACCTTTAATGAGGCATTAGTTAGTATACTTCCCACAAACTTCATTAATTTTTAAATAGGCATAGGAAGCTATTTTCTCACACATGATTTGTGGTGTTTAAGACACCGGCTAACACGACATCTGACATCTGGATTTTTAAGTCTCAAACTCGAAGGACGACCTGTAAATTTCCTATACGGCAAAAGAAATGACTTAAGTTGGTGACCGTATGCCAGTTTGACAAAAAGCATACAGATATTGCCTCTTATGCTCTACAAAAGCACATGAGAACAAGGTACTTTTGTATAGCTTATAATGTTCCTCTATGCATTGATCCCTGTTTTCTGAAATTCCATAGAAAGTATATCGCATAAAATTTTTTCAATACAAATTATGTGTAGCTTAATTCCTTTTGTAGGTTTTGATATTTGCCCGCTGTATTTTATAAATATCATGTAATGCGATACAAAAAGAAATATAAATACAAGATATCCTACCTTCGAGTAACTGCCAGTGAGTAATGGGAAACATACTTCCCTACAAAAAAAATGGTATTAAAAATCAAATTAATTAGAGGTAATAATCTAAATGAATTTATTTTTATAAATCAATCTCAATCAAAAAAAAATTAACGTAACATTACTTGAAAAAAAAATTGCCCTGTAAAGGGTTAACTAAAACTTAACCACTTGCCATTTTAAATATATGATACCTTAATCTTAGTTAATATTCAAAACTTGAAAGAGAAAAAAGTTTAAGTTCAATGAAGTAAGTACTCAAAGGATTTAAAAGATACAAAATGATTATCGAAAGAGACAAGCAATTGAAATCTTAAATAACTTCTCTACATATGTCATCCATTGCCACTTCTTTTTTCTTCCCATAGCTAATTCACAATTGGATTTTCGCTGGATTTAAATCTTCTTTGTTTTAAGCGCTCGCTAAAAAGGATCTCGAATCTATACCCTACGCCCCTGTCAGAGTGACAAATCATCCAAAGTGAAACCCCGCCTTATTGCAGCGATGTCGGCGAACTTCAAAGGCTGAATTTTTTAGTAGGTTGGGGAGGGGGGCAGAGAACGGTTGCTGGGAATATTACAGGCTACTGGGCGCGATAGTGATTAGTATTTTTTCCTGTCCCCCCTCCCCTTCCCCTTTTTGAATGGCCTTTGTGGCCGCCAAGATATTCTTTTACGATGGACGCTGCATTGTTTTGGTAAATGAAAAACTCGGATAATGTGAATGAAACGATGGTAATGATTGTACGTTTAATGGCTGTTGCATTTTACGCCCGTTTTAATCAAAGTGTACATGAAGGGTTGAGGGCTCAATTGGGAAGCCTACTGCGAACATGTTTCTTTTTATTTCTCACAGGAAAATGTAATTGTCATCTATGTTCAACATTTTTTTTTCGTTCATCGATGTTGCTTCGTTATATTTTTTTAAAGCAAGAATTATATGAACTTGCATATACAAAAGCGAAATGAAGTCCTTGACTTTGTTTTCAAGGTTTTGTTTATGTTTAATCACACAAGAAACATATAAAAGGAAGTATCAATACAAAAATGCTAATGTGTTCAATTTTTTCCGCTTCAATCCTCATACTTAAATCATTGTTAATCAGTATATTATTTTCCTACCATTTTAAAATAATTTTACAAATGGATTAGTTATTTCAACTTATATATATATAAGTACAAATATAAATTTTTGAATTAAGTAAATAAATTTTTACTTCGAGCTGATATGTTTTTACTGTAAATGACATGTAATCTATTTATTAGGTGTATAAAATGGCAAAAACTAAGATATCTTTGGAATACTGGTTCTCAAAGGAAAATATTTACCTTGCTTTTTGGTTTGGGATAATATCTAGTCAAGTAATCTTTGTTCATAAACTTTTTCAAATCACACGTACAACAAATTATCGATTCTACTTTTAATTATTGTTTGAAAAATCTTTGATAGTTTTTGAATTTCTTTTCCTTTATAAGCATTGGAATTCCTCTAAAATAAAAGGTTTTTCTTTATTACATAATCTTAAATCTAAGATCTTTAAAATTCAGATACCTTTTTAATTAAATATGGGCTTTAGGTTAAGAAATCAATTACTTTCCTTTCCTTTCCTTTATTTGATAAGTTTTAGAAAATGACTTATCCATCCATACTCTTAGTCTTCTCGAAACTAAAAATTGTTTAGAACAGGGGTAGAGTATTGTTTTATCTTGAGGGCGACATGGTGGGCGCTGGGGCTACTGGAGGTCCTCATCTTTTTAAAATAACTGCATCATTGCATTCTAAAGAGCCAATACTCTCAAATCTCTGGATTGAAAAATATCATCTTGTACCCGTTTGAAATATTTGTAGCATGTTTTTGCAAAAAGACTTAAGTATCCCCTTATTAAATCTTAGTTCAGCCTTATTGTGGATGCTGAATGCTGACAGTTTAAGGTATCTGACTACGTTCGGAACCGTGATCTTGCAAAAGCGCATAAATGGATAATTTTCATGATATTTAGTGTCACTTGGATTAGAATATATGCATAAAATTGTTTTTATCACATTTTGACAAAAAAATTATTTAAATACAATATTTTGGCAAAAAATTAACTTAGAATAATCTTTTTTCCAAATGTCCTCCTTTTGTGAAAAATGCTTCTATTATTATAATATTCTGCCTGTTTATAGCTCAGACCTCTCTACAGAGGCTCAACTAGAATTTTTGAAATATATAACTTAGAAGTGGGTTTATTCATATTTTACGACAACGGAAGGGAGTAATTATTTCAATGGGTGGTAACTCTGAAAATGTAATTTTTCAAAAATGCTAGTTGAGCCTCTGTAGAGAGGTCTGAGCTATATACAGGCAAAATATTATTATAATAGAACCATTTTTTTCACAAAAAGAACATTTGGAAAAAAAGATTATTCTAAGCTAATTTTTTGCCAAAATATTATATTTAAATAAATTTTTTTGTCAAAATGTCCTAAAAACAATTTTATGCATGTATTCCAATCTGAGTGACACTAAATATCATGAAAATTATCCATTTATGCGCATTTTAAAATCACGGTTCCGACCGTAGTCGGATACCTTACAGAAACTCTTTAAGAAACCAAAATTAGCTAGATCCTGTTCATCAACTAGCTTATCCACGCGAGGTACTTGCACCCTACCAGTACGAAAATACGAAAATATCCCATTAGTATTAAATTTCGAATCTTTTCGTGCCCCGGCAGATGGACGAATGAGTCAGCTTTCGTCGCAAACTTGTGTATTTCGAACAACGGGAAGGAGGCTTGGTTCGCTTTGTATTCTCTGGCTCACGCGACGCCAACAAATCACACACCAACGTCAACCGATTCCACCCTTCGATTGCCAATAAATAACCCGGTCGTGACGTTCACTTATTACGATTGCCACGAAACAGTACACGCTGTTCTGTCAAGTGGAGAATGGCCCCCGCCGAAATGGAATTCGTTTTGGAATCAGGTGGCGTAAACGACCGGATCCTTTTCAGGCTTGTTGAGGTTCTTCTCAGTCTTTAACAAATTAGGCCGGAAGTGTTATTTGAGAATGATTGGGCCACACACATGAGCGTTTCTGTAATGAAGGTTCTTTGATTAATTGACTCAATCAATTAAAATATTATACTAATAATTTAAATAGTATCGGTTCTTATCCAGACTTAGAGAACAGACTGAAGGATTTTCAATGCCAATAAAAATGCTAGGTAAAATTGCTCAGAGGATGTAATTCACAGTGTGAATGAGAATTTGGATGTAATCTCTTATTATACGAAGTCCGAAGATATAAATACCTAGCTTTCATAAGAAGTAAGAATTTCTTATGTTTACACAGTAAGATACTGAATATATTTTTAATATAGCATAGAATTAAGTTTTGCAGATTTTTTTTTTACATAATAGCAAAATCAGTGTGAAATTCTGTATTTAGGGAATTCATAATAAAAATTCGGTATATAGGGAATTTCTATAGAAAAGTCTGTTGGTATAGGGATTTTGTAAAGAAAAAATCGGCGTTCGATTATTTAATAAAAAGATATTTGGTATATAAGGAATTTATAAAAAATTCAAAAACAAGTTGATCTAAAAAAGTATATGAAACAAAATACTTAGTTATTGACCTTTTTAGTTATCTTTAAATGTTCAATAACAATATCATAGATGCAGCTTTTTCTTGAATTTATGTAAAGCAGTTGCAGATATTTATTGAAAATTTTAATTGTTTTACATTTTTGATTTATGGTGAAATTATCAGTTTTTATTCAAATGATTTGAAATCAAAGAATATATTTTACTTCTGATTATAAAAGTTTTTTTTCCAATATGCTTTTCTTTACAATCGATAAATCTTAAAAGGTATTAAAAAAGCATTCTTATTTAAAACTCTGCAAATTTTGAGCGAATATTCTCTTTTGTTAGAGAAAGATAAAAAAAATCAAACCAATCCTTCGTCACATTTGCTTGTTAAATTTATAAAATTTTGGGGAGAAGAGTTTTTAAAATTCTGTTACTGATATTATCCTATTAAAGAAATTATATCTTTCACAAGAAAAAATTAAAAATTCAATGTATTTAATAAAATTTCTAACTTATATTTGAGAATTTTTAGATTTAAAATGTATTTTTACAAATTTTTATAATTATAACGTTTTCACTGATAACTAGTGTTATAATTTTTCTTTTTCTTGCAGATTGTTCTAAATTCTATGCACAGGTATCAACCTCGAATACATCTAGTTAAAAAATCAGGGAATTCTACCCTATCATCACCAGCAGAGCTAGAAAATGAAGAATTTCGGACATATATATTCCCGGAAACTGTCTTCACTGCAGTCACAGCATACCAAAATCAGCTCGTAAGTTGCTCCTTTATCGTTTTGCATTAAAACGTGATTTAAATATATGTAGTAATATTTCTTACTTTGTTTCTCTTGGCTAACCGAATGTAAAATACGCCAGACAATTTCTCATGGTATTTTAAGTTATTCAAGTTTTAAATATAGACGTTTTTTGCCTTTTAAGCTGTCTTCACTAAATGTTAAGTCTGAAGTTAACTTGGGGACACATTTTGAGACAGAAAAAAATATCTCAGCCCCTTGGATAATTTTTTGCTACACCCCAGCAAAAACACAATATAAAATAATGTTGAAGAACCTTCCTATATCTAAAAATGTGGTTTAATTCTGGTTCCTAAACATGCGAAGGCAGCATTCAGAAAACATTTAGTCCTGATTTATTTTAAAATGTTTGGAATTTGACAAAAAAAGAGAATTTTTAAAGCGGAAAACATATGAATTTAAGTAAAAGGCTCAAGTTCTTCAAAAATATTTTTTTTATTATTCTATAATTAAGATTATATTTTGCATTAAACTGAAAAAAAATTTAAAATAAAATCTTTTTATTTTCTAGATAACCAAATTAAAAATCGATAGTAATCCTTTTGCCAAAGGTTTCAGAGATTCCTCCAGACTAACGGAACTCGAAAGGTAAATATCTTATATTTTTATCAATAAAATTACATCTTTACAATTTAGATATAAATAATTTAAAGATAAAAGCATGTTTATATAAGATTTTTCCTTCTGTGTAAAGGAGGTGTATATTAACGTGTGAAATAGTTTTTCGTTCCCGAGTTGTTTTTTATAGATGTAAATATTTTAAGTTTTTGTAAACAAATAAAAATGTTAGAAAAGTTGGTTTATTATTTAATTTTAAATAAAAATGTAGATTTTAATTTTTTGCTTCCTATTTTTGATTTATAATTCTGCGAAAATTAATATTTTCGTTTCTTGCATTTTAAAAAAGCTGTTTTACAGTATCTCAAATATGCGTTCTTTTGAGAATATACATAAAATGGTTCTAATTAATTGCTTAAATTCATAATCATCTCTAATCGGGAAGTATAAATTTTCCGTCTGAGAAAACTTGTGTTGATAAAAAAAAAAACATTTCATGCACCTCATTAGTAGTTTTCGAATCCCCAATTCAGAAATTTCAAGCATATTTTTTGCAACGTGTTGTTATAAAACAATTTGATTTTAAAAAATATTGTAAAAAGCATCTTGTACATTAAAATTAAAAAAAATCCTGGAGTTTTTTGGTTCACATAACGGCATTCGCTATTAAAAACAACTGTCTCAATATCCTATAATCTTTAAATTTCTAGTAGCAAAAATCTTTTTATTATCTTTTCACATTTGAAGTAAAAATGGGTGCGCCAGAATTACAAGTGTGTAATTTGCCAACATAATGCCAGAAATTTTAACCGACGACTTGGGAGTGGTCTCCGTTGTGGTTACCGGCTATTTATGTTTGCTTCATTGTATTCCTTACCTGTCCTGCCAGCTACTTGCAGATTTCGTTCCATTTAACTAATTTTTTGCGACACGTGGGTGATTTATTTATATTCATGAACAGAAGATCTCATTTACGGTTTTGAATTTATCTTGGAACAAGCAAGTTCTTATTTTTTTTATAACTTAAAGTATTTGCTTCACTGAAACGGGTTGCTTTTTAATAAATTATGTAATAATATTAAGTATTAATTTTTGGTTACTGATAAGCTCTCTCAAAGCTGCTCAGTTGGGAGAAATTTTGATTACTGACTTTGAGAAATGGTCATTAATATTTTGTCCCATAGAGCAACGTTCCCATGACAACCTTCGGAATTTCGAGAACCACTAAATGTATTTTATACTCAGCGGATCTTTAATACAGTTGAAAACCATATACTATAACTATATTGTTACTTATTTACGTTATTTACATATCCATATCACTGAAAAGTAACTTCCCGAAAAACAAAGAACGAAGTTGAACGCAAAGCAGTATGAACAAACTGAAGAGAGTGCACTCACATTCTCAAATGTCACTAGATACACCTAAAAAAGCAGCTAAAACTTCGTTAAACTCAAAAGAAATTTCGCTAACAATTGTAGCTAATTCTTTTTAAAAAAAAGTAGATTCCATATTCCATGATACGTTTTGTTACTTGTCGTTTCTGAAACTAAATCTTCATTAAAGTATAAATTATGTCCCAATTTCTCTGCGGACCGCTGGAGGCCATCGCAGTGGAGTCCATATGATTTTCATTTTGTACTGTAATAAAAAAAATGGATTTTCTAAACTTTGAAAAGTAAATCAGATTAACTTGCTTCGTAATAACGAATATTTTTTTGTAAGTTTTGCTTACACAGTTTTGTTTGTAGTAACCCGACTTGTTTTTGTAAATATTTACTTACATGCACTTTAAGATTGGTATCCTCTGGTAATGATGCTTGCACTAACGACTGAAAAAACACTTATATACTCTGATAAAAACAAAATTAAAAGAAAACATCACTAGAATAGCCGGGGGAAAAATTGACGAGTTTGCAGGAAGCTTCGCCTAATCTCATCAAAAGTGCTAGCTTCCTTAGTTCTTCAGCAGGCAAGGTGACAACAGCATTTAACAACTTCCCCAAACATTTAATCTTTCCTTAGAGGAGAGGGAAAAAAAGACAGAAAAAAACATAGGAGGGGAAAAAATGTCCTTCTTTTCACGCACATCTTTCCCTAGAAATATGTTCCCCCTTCACGGTCCAAGCAAGCTGGCTTGTTGGCATTTCGCCCTGAATAGCAAAAAATTAAAAAGCAAAAGACCTCCCACATTGAAACCCGGTCTTATAGGATAGAGAAACTTAAGCCTCAAGTCCAAGTCACCATGTCCTTCTTGTAGAGGCTGTTAATTGACTTCTTTCATTCTGCCATCTTTCGGAGATCGACTTACCGGCAGTGAGATGGTTAATCCTGATGACGGCCGGCAATGGCCCGTGTCCTGACACCCGACACCTTGCCACCCACAGATAGCTGGAATGACTTACCACGGGTGACATTTTTTTACCCTCTCACTCATCCACTCTTTCTGTTTGTTTTTATTCGTGAGGAACTTAGTCTTCTGTCCACACTTTTCATCCAAGAGAGATCTGGATATATATTTCTTTTTGCGTTCGCTTCTTTCATCAGCGGAAACGTCATGTCTAGGGATGGTGGAAAATGAATAAAAACTGAAAACTCTCTTCCTTCAAAAGCTCTTTATTGTTTTGGAATAGAAGTCGAGATGTACTAATGGATGTGCATAATACACGTCCTTTATGTAATACACGTGATTGTCTTTTGCAATGTGTCAGGATTGCAAAATTAAGTCTTCTGTAGCCAATCCTTTAAATGACTGCTTTGGATTCATTGTAGGAAGAATAATATTTGAAACTCTTCCTTTAAAAGCTCATTATTGTTTTGGTGTAGAAGGCAGAAGTGTCGTTACTTGTGGAATTTGTAAATACAAGCTCTTTATGTAATATACACGGTTGCCCCTAACTTTGAGTTAGGATTGTAAAATCAAGCAATTTTTTAAATAATGCTGCTTTAGATTTATTGTTGGAACAGTAATATATTTAAAATATATTGTCTAGAGAAGCGGTCACCACACAACCGATTGTCAGTGAACAGCTTGGTAATCCATGAAAAAAAAAGTATTCGATGGTCTGCGGAAAAATTGGAACATTAATGTTTTTATGAAGGTTCAGTTTCAAAATTCACGAGTAACAAAGCATTGTGAAGTATGTTTTATACTTAAAAAAAAATTTTTTTTAGCTACTATGTTTAGTGAAACTTCCGAGTTTAGCGACTTTTTAACTATTTCTGCTGGTGTATCTAGCGACATTTGAAAGGGAGGGTTAGCCTAAATTCATGTTAGTAGTCCGCCAAGAGTAAAATTATACATTAAATGGGCTTTGAAGTTCCAAAAGTTGACGACAGCTGTTCTGGAAAATGTAAATGAGCTGTCGGATTTGATTTAGAAATTACCGTGAAAAGAAAAGGTAAATTGCTATCACAAATCTGTTTTTAAAGTGTAATGTAGTCTTTTGTAAATTAATAAAGCTTCTTTTTTGCATATTGTGTGAAGCATACCGTGGAGTGGCAGGTATAAGAACTTTTCAAAAACAAATGTACTGAATGAATTTAAATCGACCTTATCTAAGCAAACTCTACAAATGTTTCTGAAATTTTCGTCCATTTTTACTTTCTTGAAAATATTTGTAGGCAATGCGTTACTTTTTCTGACTATATTTTTTCATCCCTTTTTGGATTTTTTCGAACTTAAAAGGATTCTGTGAAAACTTACATAAATGATTTCCCACATGCACGAAAACTCACAAAACATTTCATTTGAAAAATCTTCTGGAAAGCAACTTTTAAGTACATAACTCCTGATTTACGTGTCGACAACTCGAGAACATTCCAACCTCGCAAACTTCCTGGGGAACACGAGAATTTGCAACTCATGCGAATAATTAGATTTCTCTTTTCTACTACAATGGTTTAACAATGAACGATGATTTAGCTGTCTCTGAAATATTCATATCTGTTTGTCCTCACACATTCTCTCCTCCTTCCCTAAGTTATAATACTCACTTACGATTAGTGAGTCAGCGCCTTCTTTGGCTTTCAACTCATCTTCACCCAAATGGCTTAGAACAAGGCTAGCCAGATATCTCCGCAGAGCATAATTCAGTAAACAGAGGCGACAGCATGATATATTATCGGAAATAATGAATAGATAGCGCACTTATTTGATTATAAGAACAGTGTGTGCTAATGACACGTGCTGAAAAGATAGGAACCCCAAGTTCTGCGACTGGAAATTGGCGGCCTGGAGAGTGTAAATTTGCGAATTTCCCTTGGGATGGCAATTTTGGCGTAAAACTGGAGGATTTTCGTCGCGAGGAGTGACAGATGATTTAACGGTAAAAGGGTGTCTAATATTAGAATTCTGTGGTGGTGGTGGTGGCGTATGGATGAGCTGCTTTTCGTATGATAATGTCCGTGGCGGAGATCATGTATCTTTTTAAGTGCCGTAATCATGTTGGGGAGTCATTCGTCGACTATTTTAAATAGGAAACCTAGCCAACAAATGGATAAACTGTTCCAGTTTGGGGGGTTTCTCGTTAATTTTATTTTCGAGCATGCAGTGCTAATGGGTGAGACCCATTCCCTGGAGTGCGCTGTGGGTGAAAAAATTTAATGGAATGAAGCAGGTTCTTAATATAGAAAATATTTGCATATTTGTGAAAAGAACGGCGTGGTTTGAATCAGTTTTTTGTGATCTATAAATAACATTTTTTTTTTATAAATGTTATATTTTTGAAATTAGAGAAGGATTTTTAATTGCAAAACTCGCAAACCTTTCGGAATTTGTTAATTCTAATGTGCGCTGTAGTAAACTTAATAGGAAATTTATCTAAAAATATATACCTTAGGTCTGCGATTTTTTAATTGAATCAAAAAACGTGTATATGTTTTATTATTCATATAATCATGTGATAAAGGGAATATGGTATTGTGAAATATGTCTACACACAAGAGTTCTTCTTATTATTGTTTTTCTTAATTTGCAAAGAATCTATATCATACCTGGTGTGTTCTTATTTAAAAATGCACAATACATTTCAAATAGACACAATATCTAATCTAATCTACTGTAAATTTTACGGTCATAAAAAATATAGTTGAAAAGAAGTTAATTTAATGTAGAGTTTTGTATTTACATAATTTTAACATGCCAGTTGGAAAATGACACTAATCAGAAAAAATTTAGCATAAAAAATGGAATGGTATTTTAGTTCTGGATTAAAAAGAACTCAAAGTTTAATATACATTTTGACATCATGCAATCTGATCAGTTTTATTTATTAATACGATAACAAAAATTGCTTATGCGAAATTTATTATAGTTTAACACATTTGCATTAAAGTTTCACAACTTGTAATATTAGATTATTGATAATATCGCAAAGTCAAAAAAGGAAATTGCCTAATGTAATTCAATTGTATTTCAGAGTTTAGTTAAAAATACCGAAAATATCCTGAAAATCTATTTTACATGCCTAGATTTCTGATATGAGCTACTATTTTAACTTAAATAACGTGTTTTGAGTCTTCAGCTTTAAACGATTTTTAAAGTAATGATGAGCAAAAAAAAATATCGCTATACATTCTCATTAAAAAGAATATTTCAATAAGAAAATATCACAACGTGATGTAGACATGAAAAACAAATCACTATCAGACTTATAAAGTCCAAACATGTTTAGCAAAATGCGTGATTTTCATGAAGTAAAAAAACAAAAACTGCTATTCATCAAAATTGAAATTCAATTAACTTAAAATTCTTTATCTCTACATATTTTATTGAAAGGTATATTTACCAATTAGGGCCGAAACTATAATCATATGAAACACAACTTAGAAATATGAATTTGTGGATCTTGTTATAAAAGGAAGTAGGATTTGTGAAAGATGGTATTTTGTTATCGCGTAAAAACTGGGACGCCCGGTTCTTTAATAGAAACTTCAATTTTTATGGGAAAAAGTCTTTCATTAAATAATTGGTATAGTGTACGCAGAATTATTCTAAAACCAGTTAAGAAAAGAAGTAAAATGGATGCGAATTTATTATAAGACGCTGCAAAGCTGAGAAATAGGTCAACTAGCTACATAAAAATTCGTGATTTAATTTGATGGACAATTTATCTCCTAAATTTAGTTTTTAATTTATTATTTTTCGAACTAAATTTTTTACTAATTTGTTATTTTTTCGAACATATAGGAAGTCAAAGACTGTAAGATGTTAGTTTTTTTTAAATATTTGAGGTTAATTGTCTAAGGTTTAGGAAATGCTATATTTGTTATTGACGGTATATTAAAATCAAAATAATTTGTGAATTTTAATTTTAATATTTAATGCTAGTTCGTTATTTTAAAAGGAATAGTTCTGTGAATGTGTCGAGAGTTGAATTCCTTTACAATTTGTTTTTCTTAACTTTTTCATTCAGAATAATTTTATTTTTTTGTATAAAGTAAAGTGTGTGTAAGAATACATTAAAATTATGTTTTATAAATCTTAAATACGTTGGTAATTTTGTTTCTTTATTTTCTGGAAAAATTTAAATAAAATCTTTTATTTGTGTGATATTGTTAAAGAAACTAAATGATATTAGTGATTTTACCAGCTCACATTTCAAATAATGTTTGCAGAAAAGTTTATATACAGCCATGCTTTCCTGTATAACCGTCATAATCACGTTTTCAATAATGCTATATTTCAAAATTATAGCAAATGTTAAAGTTAATGTAAAGTAAAATAGCTAATTCCAAAAAATTGTGAAAATTTTAAACAGTTTTTAAACCTGTACCAGGTATGAATTTTTTAAACTGTCTTTATGTATTTTCAATGAATTATTTATTGATCCCATGCTTGTTTTAAATCTGAGTAATTAAACCTTTTTCACGTCTAAAAATATTTAGCTAAATTGGTAAAGTCTAATACCTACAAAAATGGATTTTAAAATTCTATTCTTATTTTCAATAAACCTTATTTTATACAAAGTAATTTTAAAAGAATTCTTGAAAATTTGTATTAACACACGCATTTTCAAAATATATTTTCCTCACACAGCGAACACAAGCATAATAAAATGTTTTCATTATTAAATCTCGGGAAAAAGGACTGTTTTTATTAATCGTATATAATAAAGTTGATTTTTAAAATAATATCTTCGTTTTTTGTCTACCATAAGCTATTTATAAACACGATATTTTTTTATAAGTGACCTACAAAAATTTGTATAAAAAGGACGAGAAAAAAAATAACGTTTTTATTCTTAATAACGTTAAAGCCTACGTGAAGCGTATATTATAAAAGCCTTACCATGCCTCTTTCTAGGTTTCTAAAAGTCATGAATATACATAAATGCTTTAAAAAAACCATACATTATATTCAGTTCGGAATTAAAAGTCTGTAGCATAAGCTGTTGAATCATCAGGTTCATTTTTTACCTCGACACGTGGAGCACCTTTGGAAATATACCATTACGAGATGGCAGAAAAAAGCAAAAAGGTTGAAAAGTATGGGGTATTCAGGAGGAGTAACTGTAATTGTAATCAACACCGTCTAAAAGCATCACGAGAAGCGATTCAGTATCTTTTCAGGCTTCTCCAAAACACAATCAAAACAAAGGCTGTAATAATCCATGCATGGTGGGGTGGAAAGAAAATAAAATAGGAAGCCTCATCTTACCCCGAGGCCCTGACCTATAGGACGTGTGATAAAGATTGACAGATAACCCGCCCACCCGCCAAAAGGTGTGTTGCGCAGGCCTGTTATTGAGGTAGAATGTCGGCGTCCAGGCTTATGATCTAGGCCCGCCGATAAATGGCTGTCAGAGGATGATGGATGGCTAAATTCAATCTTGAGGTGAATTTTTTCTCGCCCTACCCCACCTTAGGTGCCTGTGCTGGACGCTTCTAATGTCTGTGATAGCGGGATAATGAAAATTAGCTAATCGTGCAAAGAGGCTTCTTTCTCGCTCTTTGAGGTGCCCGTGTTTCCTTGTTGGTTGTAACTCTTCCGGTGGAAGTGAGATGTTAGATGGTTTTATTTCGTTCGCATGCGTATTCTAAATTGAGATGATGCGTTCGTCCGCTTTTCATACATTTCTGTTTATGAAGGTTGTAAAGAAAACTGAATATATTGGTATGTAAATGAAGTATTAGAGAATTTGATTCCCCCCTCAAGTCCTGTTTTTCTTTTTCATTTTGAACCCTTTTTCGAAAGATATAATTATTTATTATAAAGAATAGGACTCTTTCCCTCCCCCTCAAAATGCGAAAAAAACCCACATTTTCGACTTCAAACATCTCTTAGATTAGGGTGGGCACATAGCGGCCCGCAATGGGTTTCTTTTTGCGACCCTCCGAGACAGAATACCAAATAGTAAATACTCGAAGAATAAATATAGAAATGTAGGCAGGCCGTGATGACAATTTCAACAAGCCATCTCACTTCTGATTTAAAAAAAAATGCAGAAAATTACGTTGGGGTACATTTATCTCATTAAACTGATTCTAAAATTAAATGCTCCTCTATATAGGTATATGAAGTGAGCACAATGAATACCACTACTTTATTTAATTTATACTTATTCATTTTTATGGAACAATTTTTTACCTTTTCTGAGATGCAAAGTTAACTGATGTAAATACAATCAATTTTAAAAAGTGGTGTTATCCGGTATCTTTTTCCCGCTTTTACAACGTGGTCCTCGAGCCAAAATAATTGCCCCCTGTCTTAGATGGATGTAATCGATCATAATAAACCCCTTTGTAAAATTCATAAATAACAAAAAAATTATAAAAAATGTATTTTTTTAAAAAATTGTTATTAGAAAATTTTTTAAATTAGAAAAAACACTACACACACTTCCAATTTTGCTTTTATTTATAAGGGGCATTCAAATGAAACCCAGTCGCTAGTGGAAAGTAACGGTAGTGGTTTTATTAACTCAAAAATACGCAGTACACATACTTAAAAATAGTCACCAAAACTGTTGGCTATCATGAAGGAAAATAACGCCATTGGACAACATGCCTGGGCGTTTCTACTTGATGCCTCGTCTAAGGTTCTATAAAGTGGCTTGATAATGCTAGACATTGATGGCGACTCCTCGCTCCAGAAACTCGATAAGCAGTGGGCCTTTGTGGTTAAAAAAAAAGGATATCATGACCCTACCAGATCTGGTGTGCACGGCCTTTGATTTCTTTAGAGGTGATGAAGTCGCATGTTTCCACTGTTTACTCTGACGTTTGCTTTTGGGTTCAAAATGGGACCCCTATGTTTCGTCACTAGTGACAGTTTGCGACAGAAAGCCGTATTCCTCCTCATGATAACTTTGCAGATGACTTAAAGACAGCGCCATTCGAGTATTGCGCTTCTCGCTTGCATGTTCAGAGTGGACTACAGCTTGTGTGATTATCTTCTCTTCGGCTTGAAACCACACAGTCTCAATGAAACGTCAAACGTTGCGCAGCGTCAGTATCTCTACCGATATAATGCCATCATACATGCAGTTACGTGGTGCCACCTTACGTGTAATGCACTGGCGTAGTTAGTTCTGAATGGGCCCTCTTTTTAAAAAAAATGAAAGCCCTATTAGTGGTACTGTAGTTATACATGGGGGCGCCTATAACGTGGGGGCCCGTATAATTGATACTGCTAATACGGTGGTAGCTACGCCCCTGGTGTAATGCAAAGTTAGACGCACTGACCGGGTTTCATTTGAATGAACTTAATATATTGAAATACTACCTATATATACATGTTTTACAGAATTGTATTTTTGGTTATTATTTTAATGAATACATTATTAGTGATGCAAGTTAATTATGAAAAGCTTTTTGACTATAATCGTATATTTTGTTTAATTTCAGTTTAGAACATCAGCATCTAAACATGTATTGCTCTTCCAGGGAGACAATGGAAAGCTTGATGACAGAGCATACATACTCCAGAACACCCTTTCGACCTATTATTGAAGTGGACAGGGACGAACTTTTGTTCATGCGTGAAAAAGCAGACATGCTTGCTTTAAGACATTCCATCTTGCCTTTCTCTTCTTGGAGACCGTCGAATCCAGGATACCCACCAGGAGATCCTTATCCTCTACTATCATCTCAAGCTGGCTGCCTTACGCCCCATCCGTATGGACTCCCAAGAACTGGGGCTATGGTACTGCAGCATCAGATGATGCAAAACTGGGCCAACAGTCCAACATCTCTACCTGGACTGAGTCAGTACAACATGCTGATGAACAATATGGCCTCAGGTTCTTGTCCTCCACCTGCCAATACACTAAGGCCTTTACCTAGTCATCCATCAGCCATAGAAGGGTCTCCCACTCATCGGTTCATGCCTTATGTATATGTCAGAAAGGACCAGACCAATGGGAACGATCCTGGTTCATCTCCACCAAATATGAGATGAAGGTCCGCAACCATGTAGCGGTCTCAAACAATCTCGAAGCAGGTTTTCTAGGAGGAATTTGCTTATCCAGAACTTTCTGTGAAGCTTTATCCTTATTTCTGGTTAGATCTGAAGTAGAGATTGCAAACACACTGTGATTCGAAAGACGTCAAGGACAGCAAAAACCCAGTTTGTGTTCCCCGCGTTTGCAGATAATTTCTACAATCGATTAAATGTGTTCAATCATTATTCCTTATTCTCATAATATAATATAGTGTTTCGTATTTTGATTTTTCACTTTATTCTTACACACAGCATAAAAGTAAAAGGAGTATTTAAATAAATTTCAGATAAATAAAATATTAAGAATTCAAAAATTTGGTACTATAATTGGATTATTTCTGATTTTTAAGCTGTTGATAGTATAAATGTTTTTTAATGAATTGAATACTTATTGTGTGGTATAATATTGTTTCTGAGCCTGGGTTTGTGTGAATTCTGTCTTTAATTGCAAGTTCAATTTTTATGTAAAAAAAAAAATACCATTTTAAATTGGAATTTTAATGCTGTACTTCAATTTTATAATTTTTTTATAACTAATCTAAGACGTAAAAATGAATCTTTTGCTTCATTTTATTTTCGATTTTAAATTTTTTAAATACTAATATGCTTATAAAAACATTTTACAAGTTTAACTTTGTTGATTACATTACCCTTTCTTTTTAGGAAACTATTTTCATAAGCATAATTTTTTATAAAATAACAGATAAAATACTTAATTTAAAATATAAAGGTAAATGTTTCATTATGTACAAAATTTAGTAAAACTTTTAACCCAAATCTTTTACTTAAAATTACAAATTATGAAAGAAAAAAAATACATTTGAACATTTTTTTAACTTTAAAATTTTTTTATAATTCTAATCGGTGGCATATACGAACTACTTTTAAGGGAAGGGCTTACATTTTAAAAAAACACGTGCACGAAAGCACTGAGTTGTAATTGTTATGCAAAAAATTAAAAATATTATGGTGTATGGAAGGAATTTGAACCCCCATATCTCACCTGAGTACGCCACTGATTCCCATTAACTTCAATCAAGTCTCAAAATACACTGGTGTCCAAAATTAAGGTTACAAACACAAAAAATATAACGTCTTTTCATATAATTTTTTATTTGTGATAAGTTTTTGTGCATACGTTCCTCATACTCTGAGAATATTTATGCTAATAAATAAATTCTTCCCCCCCCCAATGGGCTGCATATTATCAACTAAACCTTTGCAGACATGGCCAGTCCCTAAGAGTTGAAGCCATTTCATTGGTGGCACCATCTAATGTCGGCTTTCGCTGCCAAATTGTGACGTTTGAATTTTAAAATAAAATGTTAATGGGGAGGGGGACACTTCTTGCTTCTATACTGGCCTCACAATGAGCTCTCATACAGCAAATTAGTGTTAATTTCATCTTGTGGCAGCAGTCCCCACTCATCTTTTAATACAGATTTTAACGTCTGGAGCGTGTTTGGGGATATTGAAGTCGAGCAATGGATCTTCCGAAAGCATCCCAAACATGCTCGGTAGAATTAAGATCAGGAGATTTTCAGACAAAAATCCTCTTCCTCAAGAAAGTCTTTGACAAGATTAGCTCTGTGCGACCTAGCATTATTGTTCATAAAAATAAAATCCTGACCAATTGCTCCTAGTAAGTCTCGCATGAGGTTCAAGAACTTCATTTTTATATCGCTCTGCAGTAACAGAAACCGTATCAAAAATGTGTAGCGCTGTACGACTGTCTGCCATAATGCCTCCCCAAACAAAAATTTCACAGTCATCAAATCAATTGGATTCTTTTAAGTTAAAACTGTGATACCCAGTCCCAGGATATCTCCAAATGAAAACTTGACAAAAATCACTATTGGTATTGAACCTGGGCTCATCAGTCCCCATTCTCAATTAACCTAAGAGATATGTTCTCTTGGATCCATAAAAGACGAGATCTTTTCTGTGATGTCTTAAAAGGGACAGATATCACTGGTTGTTGGTTATAAAGGGCCTTCTCAGCTAAGTGTCTGTAAGCAGTTTGTCTAGAAATTCTTTCCAGTGGTAGCATCAAAGCCCTGAGCCTCCTTAGTTGTCATGTATCTGTGACGACGTGCATTTAGCTTCAAGTATCGATCTTCCGTAGATGTTATAGCTTTTAGTCGACCTTGTCCAGGTCTTTTAACAGTATCCGTTGTTTGAAATTGTTTCATCGTTCGAGAAATACTTAGATTTCGGGCTACTTTTGCTTGAAATATCCCACCCAAAGTCTTCCCATCTTAAATCATGATCTAAACAATAGCGGGAATTTATTTTATCAAAATTAAAAGAAGTTTGTGCTTATCACAGTGCGATATACAAGTCTAAACACAAAATACAAAGCTCTACTGTGAAAATGTTTTTAAAGTTTTTCACTGAAAATGGCCATAAAAAAAATTCGTTTTATTAGTCAAAACTCACAAAATTAGGATATAGTGCTTTTTTCAGGTCTCTTTATACACATGTTTTTTTTAAAAAAAAAATAGAGGTAGATTTCTTGAAATAGTAGGAAATTTATGTTTATAGCGTTAATTTTCGACACCTGTGTACTTAGGGCGGAAATATATTTAGTTTTATTTATATTAAATATTTAGATTGTACATTTTATTTTTATCCATTTAAAGTGATTCTGATCAACCAAAGTTTGAATTTACCAAATCTCCAAGTCTAATGTGCAGAAAAATATCGAAACGTTGTGTTCAGAGCTAAATATAGTCCAGGAACATAATGAATTTTTCAGTTACATCCACTTGCAACTTTCAGATTTCTGAGTTTTGATGTTGAAAATTATGTATTAATATTTTAATGGTTACTGATAGAGAAATCGATGGTAATGAAGGTGTGTGAAAAACTAAGGAACGAGAAGCAATCTTAACATTAAAGATTTTTTAAAGAAATGCGGATTCTCTTTTTTCAGATTTGTTCCTTACCAGCACGTCTTTCACAATCGACGAATGATAATCTAGCATTATATTAAACCAAAGAAATGTGTAATTTTATGTTATATGTGAAATACAAATGTAATAAAGTTGTAATATATTTATATCATCGATTCCGAGAAAGATATTTTCTGATCTGTTTCTTTATAATTGTAGATAAAATGTAGTCACTTTTTATTATCAAGAATAGTTGTTGTTCACTAAAAGATAGATTACTCTTAAATATGTTTTGTCTGGAGTCTGTTCATTATAACGGAAAAGTAAAATCATTAGACTCATAGATGACGAAATCTTTTTTGGAGATGCTGTGTATATAAACACTTGAATGTAGATTTTGTATTGTGCTTTGTAAAAGAAATTTTGAAAATTGTAGATAATGTGCAAAATTAGTCTTAAAGTTTTGTGATCAGAAATTATGCAATTCTCTCTTCAAATTATTTAAGTTTCCTCCACTAAAAGCATTTATTCCGAATGATGTAAAATTGCTTGAAATCGGATGAATGTTCATATTTGTTGTATGAAATTGTTGCATTTGGGGGGCATTCAAAAGTAGCTATTTCCGAATTAAAAGCAACTTTTTTTGTGATGAATAAATGACTTTTTTTCTCGATATATATTGTGTTTTGTTTTCTTTTTCATCAGAATTTTACGAAATTTACAAATTTATTACTAAATGAACATACATATGCATGTAATAATTCTCTATTTTTATTTTCTTCCCATGTATTTTTAATTTATGATAGTCTTGAATCCTCCAAGATTTTGCGTGATAATATTCTTTTAGTTTACCCACTTAATGGAAAATACCACAACTTTAGCTATTCAAAAACTTTCACCTTGACACATTCAAATGATCATATAAATCAGTGGTCTTCAAACTTTTTAACTCACGGACCTCCTAAAACTTGAAGTTTCTTTTGTGGAGCCCCTAGAACCAGAAAGTGTTTCTGTGGAACTCCTAGAACCAGAAAGGGTTTTCGTGAAACCCCTAGAACGAGGAAGTGTTTCTGTGGAAACCCTAGAACCAGAAAGTGTTTTTGTGGACCCCAATTCCAAACACATACTTCAAAAAACTTATTTCAATTTTTAAAGTAGATAAACATGCTCACAACATAGGTACTTTATGTAAAGACAATTGAAAAAAGTATTGCATTTTTTAATAAAAAAATTCGAATCTAATATTTTTAATATCCTTTACTCATTAATAACATTAATTTGTGGTCTAAGTGTCACCTATCCATTCATTATATTTAGTAACTGGAATATATGTGCTTGCTTTTATTTCATACAAATTGTCGAAGTCGAAGTCAATTGAAATTTGATGCAATCGCATTATATATTCCGAGTTTCATTTGTTTTTATACTTTGTTTTTGTAGCCCTCACGTTGAGATATATATTTCGCTTAAACTCTATTCTAAATGACATTAAAATGTTTATAGCTGTATCAGATATCCCGTGCATTTTGCATGAATTTGCAACCTAAAATTTAGAAGCTGTTCTTGGTTAAATTTAGATTTTAACATCGAATCTGTTGATACGTTCACAAGTTATTTTCTGTCCTTCATTATAGGTGTTTTTTTCCACAAATGCAAAAAGGTGCATTTTCCATTAGAAAACTATTTTGTTTTGCAAGACATTGCGCTAACTAACGAGTAAAAAATTATGTCGTGGAACTCGAGATAGTAAGCAATAGAATATTCATAACCCAGCAGAAAATACAATATATAAAACGTTTTAATATTTTTTGTTATATTATAAAAGTCTAAAAAGAGTGTTTCAAAACAAAGTTATTGTACATAAATAAAATTTTCAGTTTTAATGAATCGGAGTAGCTTTAGATTTGCAACTATACTAACTTCATAGAAAACATGAATCTATTTTGCATAAATATTTATTTCTTGATTTTTTTTTTTTTTTTTTTTTGTGACTCGTGAAACTCCAGATTTCCGTTGAACACAGTTTGAAGACCTGTGTTTGTAACGTGTTTGATTCGAGTGAAAACTGAATTTTTAAGGTATTTGGAAGAATACAGATTTAATGAAAAAATTTCTTTTTAAATTTTTTATTAATACACGCTATTATAATTCGAACAATTCTCACTAAAATCTATTATAGGTAAAGAGAAAAATGCTTTATAATTTTTTCGGACAAAATTTAAGATTGACAACATTATAAGGTATATCGATTGAAAAGAAAGCCGATATGAGTTAGTAGTCGAATGATCTGATGGTGAACTTCTGATGCAGTTCATTTACCATCCTCCCGTCCAGTGGCGCACCCAAGAGGGGGTCCGTACCCTTAATTTTATTAATTAATGCTAATTATTTATTCAATAATTAGTTTTTTACTGTGTTTTGCTCCCGAAAATCGACAAAATCAAAAGGAGCATGATACAAGAATGGAGAACTTTCAACCCCGGACCCCCCCTTGAAAAATTCCTGTGTGTGCCACTGCTCCCGTCACTTGACCTTGGTTCAAAATTACTAGAAGGGCTGCGTGGCCCAGTGGTCAAGGTATCGGATCATGGCTGGCATGTCATGAGTTCGAGCCCATTATCACTAAAGACCCGCCTTGTAGGGGAGCGATGCCCGTTAAATCTGTCGAGAGCTGAAACGTCCCCCCGCGGGTGTTGTAGTTAGCGGAGGGTGTTCCAGCTCAGGTGTCGTCCACGCCACTTGACTATGGTTCAAAATTACGTGGTCCATCCGTCACCAAAAGCCCTCGTGTAGCTGAACAGTGCGACGTCAGTATTCACTCACTCAAACTTACAAGGTTCGTTGCCAACAGCCTTCGTGGTGCTTCAGAATCATTGGAATCATCACAGATAAACAATCATTTCAGCTTTATTGAACAGTACTGAACTCAACTCGGGGGCACAGCAGCCTATGAGAGTCAAGGCCTACCACGCCCACCTCAGTTAATGTGAATTTAGGCGTTGAGGTACTTGTGCTGATGTTTCGGTCAAGTGGTCAGTCTGATGCGAAACTCCCAGTGTTCAGTTTCCAAGCTCGCTTGGTATTTTGTCGACCCACTGAAGAGATGAAAGACTGAGTCGATCGGGCCCAGTTTAGGATTTTAACCCTGGACCTGTGGCGCGGAAGCACGATACACTACCACTCAGCCATTGGGCTTCATATTGAGCATTAATTACCATAATAAAATTATACCACGGCAAACAATTTTTTGAATATTATCAACGAAAGGCCAAAAAATGACACTTTTTATTCAATTATTTTCAAAAAACAGCTGTTGAAATATATTTCTAAAAACGGGCTCCGTTGCTTCGCGCAATATTTTGTCTGTCAACCTGTATTGTAATTATTCATACCGTACAAAAAAATAAACTTACTAATAATAAATCTTAGTTAATATTTGGCACACAAAGGGCTTTGTTTGGTTTCCAGCACAATTTAATTTTCGTTGATAAGCTTTCAGTTAGTTCTAAGCTCAGGACACATACACAAATAGGGATATATTCATATTAACACCTGTAATGCCGTCGACCTTTCATGGTTAAAATGAAATTAATTTAGGAATCACATGCTTTCAAATAAAATAGGTGTGTCTTTACTAGATTAAACAAAAGATAAATTTTTTTTTGTCAGTATCCTTTTGAAATTTTGTGGAGGTATTTCATAAAATAAATTTGCCAACTATTTATAAGTTCAAATATTTATTTAATTTTCTAGGCTTTTAATTATTCATTTAATCATGATACAAAGTTACGTCACTGTTTAAATTCTCTGCCTTCCTAGAGTTTCAAATGTTAGATTTTTTTTTTAAATTACTCATTCAACACGACTTCCACTCGAATCCTAGTGTATAAATTACAAACGTGATCAAAATAGTATAATGGTGACTAATTATAAATAGGATAGTTTATAACATACCCGGTTAATAATCGCTAAAAATAAACATTGTGAGTTGGTTTATTTTCAATTCCGGGTTTATTGCAATCACTTGCAATTTGGACATTTATTAAACTTTAGAGTGATAGTTAACTGAAACCCGGAATCAAACTTTCCTACTTTTTAACTTCCTAATACAATATACGCATTCACTATAATCTTATATGATGGATCCAATCCAGCAAATACAGAAAAAGGGCGTTCCGTATTCAATTCTTAAACATATATTATATCTTGATTGTATCTCTGAAATATCAATACTTTCTATAGACATTTTCTTTCGCAATTAGTGATATCAAGTAAATCAAGATCTCAATCCATCATGCGCAATAGAGCATTACAAAATATAAATGATGTATTCATGAGCATGGCTTTAAGCGAGTTCATCGGGAACGTAAAAATAAGTTACGAAGAGTTTATGCTTAATCGCTTATGTAAATAGAAGTGATTGCATTTTAATTGCATTAATATATTCTTCCTTACACAATCGATATATATATATATATATATATATAGAGAGAGAGAGAGAGAGAGAGAGAGAGTGTTTTTTTCCGGGTATAGAAGTTTAAGTTGGCATTACTTTCCAAGATGGCGACCGATTTAACAGCTGTCAAGTGATTTATTCTCAGTTTGGTTTGGCAATTCATCATGAATAGACTCACGCCTGAACAACGCTTTCAAATGGACCCAAAACGAGATTGCCGTTGTTCCCGATTTTCATAAGCGAATTTTTTTAGCGATGAAGTGCACTTCTGGTTGAATGGCTACGTCAACAAACAAAACTGCCGCATTTGGAGTGAAGCTAATCCACAAGTGTATGTCGAAACACCGTTACATCCAGAAAAACTGACTGTTTGGTGCGCTTTATGGGCTGGTGGAATCATTGATCCGTACTTCTTCAAAAACGATGAAGGCCACAACGTTACAGTCAATGGTGATCGGTATAGAGCCATGATTACTAACTTTTTCATTCCTGAATTGAACAATCATGATGTCTAGGAGCTGTGGCACCAACAAGACGGCGCAACATGTCACACAGCTCGTGCCACAATCGATTGATTGAAAGACACGTTTGGTGACCGCCTAATTTCACGTTTTGGACCTGTGAATTGGCCTCCAAGATCATGTGATTTAACACCGCTAGACTATTTTATGTGGGGCTATGTAAAGTCATTGGTCTATGCGGATAAGCCACAAACGCTTGACCATTTGGAAGACAACATTCGCCGTGTTATTGCCGATATACGGCCACAAATGTTGGAAAAAGTCATCGAAAATTGGACGTCCAGATTGGACTACATCCGAGCCAGCCGTGGCAGTCCTATGCCAGAAATCATATTTAAAATGTAATGCCACAAGATTATCTTTCGAATAAAAAAAAATTCATGTCAATCGAATAATACATCGTTGTTTTATTGCAATTTAAAGTTCTATACCTCTAAAAAAACACCCTTTATATACAGTTACTCCCAAAATTGAGGGTACACCTACTTTTAAAATGGGAATCAATGTTTTATAATGAAAAAATTATATTAAATGAGGGAAATAATTAAAACCTTTAAGCATAGATGCGTTTATTAGATCATAATTCATTATTTTGAATGATAAAATAGAATATTTGATAGATTAAACATACATATAATAACTTATAAAGAAAATTAACAGAAATTAATAGCCACAAAATTGAGAGTAGATGCATCGATTTTCCTGCATAAATCATGAATAATAAAGAGTTAATATTTAGTAGCATAACCTTTTGCTGATATGACAGCTTCCAATCGCCGAGGCATCGATTCCACAAGATGTCTAGTGGTCTCGGGAGCAATATTCAGCCATTCTTCTTGCAATACCGATTTGTAATTGTAATTTCAAGGTGGGGCCATAGATTCTCGATAACATTTAAGTCGGGAAACTGTGGAGATGTATTAAGTTGATTCCGACAATGGTAAAGCAGCCATTCTTTTACAACAAACGCAGTGTGCTTGGGGTCATTGTCTTGCTGGAATATGAAATTCGACCCCAGTGTGTCTCAACTTATCAGCACTTTCTTTCAAATTATTTTGCAGAATATTAAGAAAAGCCATCTTGTGCATGATTCCATCAATGAATACTAGCTTTCCCACCCCCAACACAGCCATACACCCCCCAAACCATCACCGTCCCACCTCCGTGCTTCACAGTAGGAGTTGTGTGTTTTGGGTGGTGTGAGGTATTTGGTTTACGCCACACCATTCGACGACCGTCACTGCCGAAGATGTTGAACTTACTCTCATCGCTGAAAATGACTTCGTTCCAAAACTGTTGAGGCTTTAAAATGTGTTCTTTAGTGAATTTCAATCGCTTGACTCTATTCCTCTTACCAATTAAGGGCTTTTTTCGAGCTACTCTACCATTATAGCCAGCCTTTCTTAGGACTCTTCGTACCGTTTCTGCAGAAACCGATCGACCTAAGGTATTAGAGGTACTGGCTGCAATTTTAGGAGCACTAATTTTAGGATCAATCTTCATTTGATGTATAACTCTTTGCTCGGTTATAGAGTTCATAATTTTCTTTCTCGCTCTTCCTTCGTTATTTGCCAGTATACCAGTCTTTTTAAATTTTTGCAGGATTTTTTGGATACAGTTAACACTTCGTCCAACTACTTTAGCAATATTCCGCTGGGATTTACCTTCATTTGACAGTTTATTAACAAGTTTTCTCTCTTCGATCGTCGTTTCCTTCCGATTCTCCATTTTAATCAAGACATCAAATCACAAACATAAATTTGTTATCAGATAGCCTTTGAAAACCTTCCTTTATCATAGAACTATTATCAAATTTCTATTTAAAAAATTACTAGTAGTTTTGCATAGTGATTAAAGAAGTGTACCCTCAATTTTGTGACATTAAAATGGTGTAGTTTTTCTTTCAAACCTTCATATTTTTGTTTCAATCAATTTCCACATCTTACGTTTAATGTTATTTGGAAGAGTAATGTATGCATTTTGAATGTACAAAAGTGCGTTAACATAGCGTATTAATTTCTACACCTGGTGATCCGATGGGGAATTCGGAATTAAGTGTACTCTCAATTTGGGGAGTCACTGTATATATATATTAAAGATGAAATAATAAAATAAAATACTAATTTACCTCAAGGGTTGCTACAATATTTTAAAGTTAATGGTTAAAGTAATAAATTCAAGAAAAATCAAGTGCTTAATAAAGATAACATTTCTTTTATTTAAACAATCTTCATAGCGTATGCTTATGTCATCTACTGTTAATTCAGCTCTTATTTCCACTGTTTGAAGGAGAGAGAGAGAGAGAGATGACAGCTCAAATATCGTCCTTGTCATTTTACCTAGGTATAAGATTATAATTATATATATATATATATATATATATATATATATATATATATATATATATACGAGGCCTCTGTCGCCAATAGATCTCGTCTTGGCTTAGAGTGTGAAGTCAATAAAAAAAATAAAAACAAATCCACTGTTTGAAGGAATGTTAAGAAGAGGGCCGCGGTAGTCTTAGTGCAGTGCTCCGCAACCGTTTTATTGCCGCGGACCGGTCAACGTTTGTTAATTTTACCACGGCCCGCTGAAAGAGAAGGATGTTGAATGTTTATATTTCATACTGTTTTGATTTAATAATTTTAATTCAATTGTATTTAATAGTCGTAACTTATGAATAAAATATAGCTACATCAAAAAATGAATATAAAGTGATTTAACAAGGAATAAAATATTAAGTGATTTTCATAAAAAGTAGCCCAAGCATAAGAAAAATACACCACAGTAAATAAAAGAGAAATAATTTAATGTTTCTTGTGCGGACCGGTAGTATTTGATCCACGGACTGGTACTAGTCCGCGGACCGGGGGTTGCGGAACACTGGTCTAGTGGTCATGGGTACGTACTTGTGGTCGATGTTTCAGTTCGAGCCTAGGGCCACTGAAGACCCATTATGTAGTGCAGTGGTTCCCAAACTTTTTTAACCCATGAACCCCCTTTTTATACTTAAAACTTACTCTCGGACCCCTTTTTGAAGTCCAAACTTGCTCTCGGATCCCTTTTTAAAGTCAAAACTTTTCCAAGGATCCCCAAGTGAAAAAGCAACATAAATGTATAGTGTAAAAATTACAAATTTAAAAACGTTTGTTGAACATTTAAAAGCATTTTGTTGAAGAATTACTTATTAAAATTCTAACTTTTGTTAAAAAAAAAAATAAGAACTTGGATGAACTTGATAAGATGTCCATCTCAACGTTTATGAGTAGCAACTGCAAACCCCACACAAGCACTAATTTTTTGTCGGTTTATTTTTTTGAGTGATGAGGTTTTTTACGGAATCCACGTTCTACCGAATTAGAAGACGGGAAAGTAGTCAACAACTTCTGTACAATAATCCATAATGCAGGATATAAAATTTGGGATCTGTTTTTGTTACTAGAATTTGCGGTATCCTGGCTAAAACATTGGTTTCAGTCCCTCATTTGCGGATATTTCAATAAGATGCTCCTGTATTGATTAGTATGGATTCATCTGTGTTTGGGATCTGAGTTAGTCCACGCGCAAAAGAATTCAAAGGAGTTAGGGAATATTAACGTCGCACTGTTCAGCTACTAGATGGCTTTGGAGACGGACCTCGTCATTTTGAACCATGGTCAAGTGATGAGGACGACACCTGAACTGGCACCCACCCCCTCTCTTAACAACCACACCACACTAACGAGATGACGTTTGAGCTCTCGACAGATTTAACGTTCATTGGTTCCCTACATGGAGGGTCTTTAGTGGTATTGGCTCAAACTCATGAGATGCCTACCACGACCACCGGGGAGGGGACTTACTTCTAAAAAAGACGTAGCTGAAAACACACACACCAAAGGTAAAAATTAAAAGATTTTAGATTTATGAGGAGGGGTTGAATTCCCAACTCCAACCTCTGTTATGTACACTACTGGAGTTCGACGTAAAATAAAATCAAGTGAGTGATTGAGTATTTATGAACACACAATACTATGAAGCAACACGAGAGCAATTGACGACGAACTTCATACTTTTGAACAGCGGTCAAATGACGAGTAAGACACCTGAGCTGCCACCACTCTCTTACATACCACACCACAACAACAAGATGACTTCGAGATTTGACACATTCAGCGAGCATCAGGCTATCTACACGGCGGGACTTCAGTGGTGCTAGAGCTCGAGCTAATGACACGCCGGTCACTGATTCGTGACCATAACAACTAGACTACAGTGGCCATTAAATCTAATTCAATCAAACCAATGGAGAAATTCAAACAGTTAAAGAGGAAATAATTAATTAATTTGTTTGAGACAGTGGCAACGATTATTTTTGTTGCGATTTATTTTGATTGTTGCATGTGACGTCATTGTCTGATTTTATATGGTTGTTCTATATGTTAAGTGATTTTGTATTTAACAAACAATAAAAGCAAAACTTGAAATTTCTGCTTGGAATTGAAGAACACGGACCTACGAGTAAAGAAATACATCATAAGCCAAAAAGGTATTTGTTATTTATTTTTTAAAATCCACGAATTAGTGTCTTTCTTGTGAAGCACAAAAGTAGGACAACAGTGTAGCCCAGTGTTTCTCAAACTGGGGGGCGTGCCCCCCTGGGGTGGTGCGGTAACCATGCGAGGGGGGCGCGAGCATATTGAAAATAAAAGGTTTAAAAAATAATTTTTTGGAATGAAGTAAAACAAGATGCTTTCTGACATAATAAAAAATACACATTTACACTGATATAATTTATTTTTATCAACTGGTAATCATCAAAAATAAAAGATTCCACTTCAAACACTTGTAGCGGTATCTAAGTAAAACCAGTACTTAGACATCACGCGAAGACGATCGTCTTGGCGTGATCGATAAAGTACTGGCGTTCGGAACGGAAGGTGCCCGGTTCGAATCTATACCTACATTGGTGACCCTGGACTGAAGCAAGAAAACGCAACTTTCTGAACTGTAATGGGGCCATCTACCGCAAGAAAAAGTAAATAAATAAAAAAATAAGGGAGAGTGAAAAAAAAAATAAGAGAAGAAAAATATAAATAAATAAAAAACATATACTCTCTCCGAAACAAACGATAGATCATCTTTCTCTCATCTCAGCAAGAAAAATAAATAAGAATAAAAATAAATGAATGAGAGAGAGAGAGAATAAAATAAGTAAATAATAAAAAAAAACATGCTCTCTCTCCAAGAACAAAAAAACGGGGGAAAAATCGTTCGCCTATCCACCTCACTGGTGGGAGAGTAGTGTAGCGGTATCTAAGTAAAACCAGTACTTAGACATCACGCGAAGACGATCGTCTTGGCGTGATCGATAAAGTACTGGCGTTCGGAACGGAAGGTGCCCGGTTCGAATCTATACCTACACACTCATTAGCCATCTTTGATCCTATAACCAAATTAAACAAATATTTTGTTTGCTTTGCGGTGAATATGAGAACGCGATGAGAGAGATTTTTTTTTTATGTTTCTTTTAACGATATCAAACGATGAGAGATTTTTTATTACGTTTCTTTTAACCTAAAATATTACTTTAGCTGACCTTCGAACTTACTGGTATGGTTATCTCCGTCTTTTTTTTTTTTTAGGGAAGTTGTAAATATATATAATATATTTCTGTTTCATCTTTTTTTCCATGTGAAAGAGTTTTATGATATATGGATAAGCATGAGTATTCTGAAACATATAATGCATAATGAAAAACATTTTACACAATTATTTTTAGAGCATGCTACACTTTCCCCGTGAACAATTTTGTAGTTTTGATTATGTGTTGTACGACTTATTATAGTTTATAAATGTAAATGAGCAGAATATTAAAAAAAAAAAAAAAATGGGCATCTGTGATCCCTACTGAAGGAAGTTGAAACTGATGAAGCAATTGAAGAACCTACTGAAATAATGCATATTAATCAAGATAGCGAAGGTAAATATCAGAAAAGCGTGAAACATGAAACGTTTGAGTTGATTTGAGTTTAGCTGGAAAATAACGTTCCTGTGTTGTTAGCGAAAAGTGTCTGTGATTTATGTCCTTTATTAAGGGCATTATTTATTTGGAACATTTTCTTTAGTTTTATTGGATTTTTTCTCAAATTTTCTAAGAAAAATTGAAAAGTCCTTGAAAGTAGGTAAGTATATTTTCTCTTAATTAAATTATTTACTGGAATTTTGTGTTTTTTTTAGTGTATAGTAAAAATAACTATAAAATAAATTATAGTTTTAAAACAAACTAAAAAAACACGCTTTTATAGTGAATCGAACTAAAAAGCAAAAAAAAAAAAAAAAAAAATATTACTTAAAAGTAAGATATACAAAATTTAATACTTATCTTGTTAATTTGTACGTTTTATAATTATGATCGTATTGTAGCTTTAGCGTCAAAGTGCATTATTGCATTCAGTACATTATTAATGTATAAGGGGGCGATAAAAATTGTGATTGAAAAGGGGGCGCCAGTAGTGAAAGTTTGAGTACCACTGGTGTAGCCCAAAACGATACAGTTTGTCTATTTATGTAAAACTTCAGCTTTAATATTAGAAAATAAGCAGGGAAAGAGGGTTTGGACAGTTTTATTTACATAAGTACAACTATAAGGACATTATTGTTATTAATGATTAGTTTTATTAATTAATGCTAATTATTTATTCAATAATAAGTTTTTTACTGTGTTTTGTTCCCGAAAATCGACAAAATCAAAAGGAGCATGATACAAGAATGGAGAACTTTCGACCCCGGACCCCTCCCCCTTGAAAAATTCCTGTGGGCGCCACTGTTCCCGTCACTTGACCTTGGTTCAAAATTACTAGGAGGGCTGCGGTGGCCCAGTGGTCAAGGTATCGGATTATGACTGGCATGTCATGAGTTCGAGCCCAGTATCCCTAAAGACCCTTCTTGTAGGGGAGTGATGCACGCTAAATCTGTCGAGAGCTGAAACGTCCTCCCGTTGGTGTGGTGTGGTAGTTAGGAGAGGGGGTGCCAGCTCAGGTGTCGTCCACGTCACTTGACCATGGTTCAAAATTACGTGGTCCGTCGCCAAAAGCCCTCGTGTAGCTAAACAGTGCAACGTTAATACTCAATCAATCAATCAATCGTGGGCGTTTTGCCAAAAATAACTTTTGTTTTCTTTGTTTTGATTTTAATTTTTGTGTTACGTGCTTATTTTTATTAATTGTAGTTTTTCTTTCTCTCATCCTTTTATAATTATTAATTGTATTTGAATTTTTAAAAGTTAACTGTAATCATAGTTATGAAAAGTTCTGGAACTTTCGATGGCAATGCATAAGGAAAGAAAGAAAATATTGAGTTAGGAGAATAAAGTCTTGACTTGTGACTAGCAAGAGTTGTCATTTCACATAAATATCGAATTATCACATTAATTTAATTTACGCGGCAATATTAACCATTACATGTGAGCTGAATTCGTTGATAATAATAAAATAAAAAGACAATCTTATTATATATCCAGAAAGAGCTTTTAAATTAAATGCGAAAACTATTACATTAAAGAAATTAACCTTCATTAGTATAAATAAATGAAGAAAAAAGATATTAGCATCGAAAGAGCTTAACCAAGGGATAAAGTATATATTGTCTTAAAACTATAGTCTGATGGGACCTCAAATTTTGCTAAAATAATGTTTGATTATTATCTAAGCATTGATGTTAAATTTTGATTCATGAACAAAATCATAACAATTGATTGTCAGAGATAATTAAAACCTTATGAAGCTATTCTGTACTATTGCGTACTATAAAATCTACATATCTTTCCTAAAATGTTGTTTACGTGACAAAACATTTCTTACAACTAAACATTTAAATGCACTTATATATAATTGCTAACTCATTCAGCGATAATGGGAATGTGCATTAATTGCATTGATTGCCTGGTTCTTTTGCCATTTATTGCGATTAAAGCTACAATTTTCAAAAATCTGATCGCAATGCACAAAAGTTAAAATTTGAAATTCTTTAGTTTATAGCTTACTTATTTAGTTTTAGTTGTAATTTAGCTTATTAAATTATAAATAATTCAATGTAGTCATCCATCTTTAAGCAATTCTCAAATTTGAGTTATTGAGCAGTAAGAACCAGTATAAGAGGATTTATGTTATTAAACCTTGTATATGTGTCGTTACACATATTAAAACCAACCACAAAACACACTTTCCTTTCTTTTTCAATTCCTACTATTAGCTCACACTATCTATTTATCTTTGTGGAATTTTCAATCTTTAATAAAGTACATTTTAAAGTTCTCAATTGAGCTGAAATTTTATATACATGATTATTTTGGATAGTAATACATTAATTTAATTATAATTAATAAAATTTAATTGATTAAAACTAATTATTCTAAGAATTACAAATACAGCCACGTTGGCATCATTTTTGGTGACTTAGCGACCATTTTGGCAACTTGTCTCAAAACTCGAAAAGATTTTTCTCACATTTTAAATCGCTCATTTGAGCTGAAACTTTCTATATACTATTATTTTGGTTAAAAATACGATAAATGAATAATTAAAATTAATTGACTGAAACTAATTATACTTAAAGAATTACAGATGCAGCCACTTTGGTTTCATTTTTAGCGACTTGGGTCAAAACTTTACAAGATTTTTTCTCACGCTTTAAAGCAATTCAGTTGAGCTGAAATTTTATATACACGATTCTTTTGGAAGACAATACGATACTTTCATGGTAATTAATAAGAATTAATTACCACATAATGTTGTGATTCTGTCCTTTGTATATACATATTTATATTAATTGTAACTATTTAATAAAAAGTAGCTAAAATAAAGTTCTTCGTTGATCTAAGTAGGAATTGACTTAAAAAAGTTATTTTTATATTACACTTGTTTTATAATAAAAAAAAAGTTGAAACATCAAAGAAAAAAGTTTCCGACTGTATGTGAAAGAAAAGAGAAACCAAGAGCTTTCGTGTGTGAAAGTAAGAATTGACTTTCTGGGGCACATTATCATGCAGTACATTGATTTGAGGAAGTATGTCTGTGATAACGGCCTGCAGTAGAATGCTGAAGTGATACTAATGCTCCAAAGTACTACTTTAACTGCGTGCAATATGGAAGAGGGTGTCGTTTTTCTGAAAGTAGATTGCAAAGGGGAGGTATAGCATTTCCAATTCGCAAAATCTTCCGAAGGAATTCCAGGAAGCTCTTCTGCGCATTCTGTATCAGTCAAAGGGCTCAGCGAATTTTTTTCACTTGTTTGTGAATATATATCGTCATGAAATTACCCCCTCCTCCTTCTATTTGCTGATATTGAAAACATAAATTGATTGAAGATAAAGTTAAGATATTATTAAGGTACTACGTTTGGAACCGAGATTTTAAAAAAGCGCATAAATGGATAATTTTCATGATATTTAGTGTCACTTAGATTAAAATGCATGTATAAAATTGTTTTAAGGACACATTATGACAAAAAAAAACTATTTAGATATAATATTTTGGCAAAAAATTAACTTAGAATAACCTATTTTCAAAACGTTCTCCTTTTATAAAAAATGCTTCTATAATAATAATAATATTTTGTTTATATAAAGTAAAAGACTTCTCTCTCTCCAGAGAGTCCGAGCTAGGATTTTTGAAAAATTCACATTATTTTCAGAGTTACCACCAAATGAAATAATTAACGGCGTTTTTTTCTTAAATTTCTCCCCTCTGTTTTAATAAAAAATGGATAAATCCACTTCTAAGATATATATTTCAAAAATTCTAGTTCAGCCTCTGTACAGAGGTCTGAGCTATATACAGGCAAAATATTATTATAATAGAATAGAAGCAGTTTTCATAAAAGGAGAATGTTCTGAAAATGGGTTATTTTATGTTCCATTTTTTGTCAAAATATTGTGCTTAAATAATTTTTTTACTGTAATAATATTCTTAAAGCAATTTTATATACGTTTTCTAATTGCAAGACACTAAATATCATTAATGTTATCCATTTATAAGCCTTTGCAAAATCTCGGTTCCGAACGTAGTCGGATACCTTAACTCTAGAAAGTCTGAAACTTAGTATACATATATATTGCCCCAAATCAGTCAGTGACGGCATTGTGACAGAATAACTAATGTGTAAAGAAATTTGTTTAAAATTAATTTTTAACATTCTTTTATATTATTTAGTCATATAACAAGTTATTAGTAAATATTAACAATAAAAAAAATTTCACTACACTTGGAAAAAAATGTATTCCAAAAATTTTTAAGAAATTGTTTCATTCTATACATCATTGTTTTTCTAATTGAAATTAAAAAGTAGTCAAAATGGCTTTCTTGGGCAATCTAGTGTTAATAGTCGATTCTTTTATTATCATGAAACAAAGCCAATTTTTGGTACTTGTGTATTATCGCAACTGCTGTGACATTATATGAAACGAAGCACATGAATGCAAATTCAGCGCGTACGACACATAGAAAATCGGGGTTGCCAACTTGGCGAATTATTAAGAGTTGCTGATTGTTGCGATAATACGTAAGTATCCGATTTTTTAAACCTAATTTGAATAATTTCCTAATTTGATTAAGGGGTGTTGGAAAGCTAAAATCTTATTTTCTTGACAATTTGAGATTTTTACATTTTCAAACTGTATAGATTTTAACCTTTCTAAAAATACCTTACTTTAACCTCTAGGGTATTTAGAAGCCCTTAAAACGTATTTTTAAATAATCATTGAATTTGGGTCACGCCCATTTTAATGGCGAAAATTGTAAACAAATTACTTTGTTTTTGCTTAAAAGTGTAACGACTGATATAAACCAAAACATGTATCTTTTATTTTAAATTGAGCCTTTTATTTTTTTATTTCCTAGTCGATTAGAAGTCTCACTGTATACATTAAAATCAATTTATCTCAAAATGTAAATTTTAATGTGCGATGTACCTTTTATGAGAAACTACTGTTCACAGGTTTGTAAATTTTTTATGAATTATTTATAATGATGTCTAATATATACTAAAATGAGCTTTTTGTAAAAAACTCAAATTTAATTTTTACAAACTTTTTAAGTAAAAAATGGGTAAAATTTCGCAATGTTTGATAAAATATTTCATAATTTATTAAAAAATTCAAAATTAGCTAAAAGCTCATCTTAGTATAATGACAGAGGTGTACTTTAATAGCATGAAAAATTTCAAGCATGTACATAAAACAGAATTTGAGAAAAGGTACATCGAAAACAGCTAATTTAACATTGTCAGTATAGAGAAAGAGAGAGGTTTCCAACTCCCCTTAAGTTTGATTTCATTATTTGATGTTTGCATGATATGGAATATTTATGTGCAAAAAAAAATTTTTTTTTTATTTAAGTAAAATATTATCAACTTTTTTCTTAAGAGGTGTAAAAAAAATAAGCCTTATCTTGAGATAAACAGAAAAGTAATTAATAGCAACGGTGAAAAAATGCATGTTGCTAATAAAAAGTTCGTGAAGTTCGAAAGTTTCTCTAAATTTAAATTCGACATTTTCTAAGTTAATTCCGTGTGCAAGCTAAATTGATAAAAGAGGTAGTGATATTTTCACTGTAGAAAGAGCGATTTATACAACAGCAATACACTTCTCCACGTGTATCTGGTGCAGCCTAGCCAAATTTGGCTCTTGCGGCATAAACGCAAACACTCGCTCACTCTCCACGTGTATCCATGTGCTTAGAATTCCCCTGAAGTTTAGTCAGAGTCAATTTTGTTGCTTGCATACGCTGAGTTTTCAAACAATTTCATCAAAATAAAAGTAAAACAACGTAAAATTTGCAACAATAAAGCGATTTTTATTAATGTATTAAAAAAAAATAAAAAAGTGTTATGCTATCTTATATATAAAAATTAAAAGTAATAGCAGCAGAAAAAAAAATGCATGTTGCCAATAAGGAACGCGGGAAGTTGGAAAATTTCTCTAAATTTAAATTCGACATATTTTAAGTTAATTCTACGAAATTAATAATTTACTGAACTATACCATTTTTACTGAGGACGTTAAAAGTTCTATGTTGCATTCATTCCCTTAAGCTTTTGAGTGTGGATCCATCTAAATTGCTCTATGCATTTAAAGGGTGTTTTTTTTAGAGGTATAGAACTTTAAATTGCAATAAAACAGCGATGTATTATTCGATTGACATGAATTTTTTTTATTCGAAAGATACTCTTGTGGCATTACATTTTAAATATGATTTCTGGCATAGGACTGCCACGGCTGGCTCGGATGTAGTCCAATCTGGACGTCCAATTTTCGATGACTTTTTCCAACATTTGTGGCCGTATATCAGCAATAACACGGCGAATGTTGTCTTCCAAATGGTCAAGCGTTTGTGGCTTATCTGCATAGACCAATAACTTTACATAGCCCCACAGAAAATAGTCTAGCTGTGTTAAATCACAAGATCTTGGAGGCCAATTCACAGGTCCAAAACGTGAAATTAGGCGGTCACCAAACGTGTCTTTCAATAAATCGATTGTGGCACGAGCTGTGTGACATGCTGCGCCGTCTTGTTGGAACCACAGCTCCTGGACATCATGATTGTTCAATTCAGGAATGAAAAAGTTAGTAATCATGGCTCTATACCACTCACCATTGACTGTAACGTTGTGGCCTTCATCATTTTTGAAGTAGGATTCCACCAGCCCATAAAGCGCACCAAACAGTCAGTTTTTCTGGATGTAACGGTGTTTCGACATACACTTGTGGATTAGCTTCACTTCAAAAGCGGCAGTTTTGTCTGTTGACGTAGCCATTCAACCAGAAGGGCGCTTCATCGATAAACAAAATTCGCTTATGAAAATCGGGAACAACGGCAATCTCGTTTTGGGCCCATTCGACGAATCTACGCCTTGCTTGATGATCGTTTTGATGAATTGCCAAACCAAAAACTGAGAATAAATCACTTGACACAGCTGTTAAATCGGTCGCCATCTTGGAAAGTAATGCCAACTTAAACTTCTATACCTGAAAAAAAACCACTCTTTACAATAGCCTCTTTCAATTCAGCAAAAGAATTCATCCGATATTTGCAGAAATTCGGTGAACTAGGAATCTCCAAACATTTTACAGGGGATTGCGGTTCGAATGACAGACCAGCCAGTCCAATTTATCACCTTTCAGTTAATCAGTGTTGGGTGTTGCTGTTGTAACGAATAGCAGCATTAACTTGTTGAAATGTACGTTTTGATTCTCTCTCTCCAACGAAATCTTAAATAAGGTAAAAGTTTCTATTTCAGCACATCTTGGTATGCTAAACTGTACATTTTACTAAAGACATGCAGAAGGAGAGTTTCACAGGAAGTAGATCTCCAATTCATGCAACTCCCCTCTTCAAAAGTTTCTCTGAAAAATTCTTCTATCTTTTTTCAAATTGTGCCAGTATGAATTAAATCCTTCCGGACAGTCCAGATTAAATTTATTTTCACCACTGAACACAATCTGCAGTAAAAAAAAATTAAATAATCGGAGGTATATGAAATTAAAAAAAAATACATTAAATAAAAAGAAAGAAAAACTTACCTTGTTCCAGTCTCTTCACATGACTTTTTGGGTAAATTCAAGTTTTGCATTCTTGTGTATTGGTCTCAAAAATAGTACCGCTAGTGATTTTGCTCCAAACAGAGTAAGCGGGATGCTTTAAAAGATACCTGACAGCTTCTGAAGACACTGAGTTACACATATAGTTTTTGGATAGTATAGAATTTGAGACTGTTGAACAATTTGATATTGATCTTTACTTAATCATTCCGTAAGTTGTCATACAACGAAGAAAAATTTCCGAATACATCATGTGGTCACCCTATTTTGCGCGGTATTTTTCACTTTGTTCCTACTGTCATTATAAGGACCAGTTAAACCTTTTTAAAGTTCTAATAATTGTAAACCACGCGAGTTAATTAGAAATTATCTGCAAGCCATTAATAAAGCGAGTTAATTAATTACAATTATCTGCAAGCCATTTTGACGAGAAAATGAAACATGGACCCATATTTATGTACCTTATCACGCATGCTCAGATCACAACAATTCTCTTTACATATATGTTAATCACTTTTAAAAACTTTTATTTTACCTCAAAAATTTTTATTTAGACTCAGTCATGATAAACCTATAAAGACGTGTGAAGCCTTATATCATTTCCTTAATTAATACAAGAACGCCGTTAATTACAATACTAGACATTTTACAAATTTCTTCCTGAAACGAATGTGGGTCCAGTAAAAGATATAAAACTAAATAAAATTGCTTGAAATTTATAAAATGAAGAATGAAAGTGGATATTTCATGAAGTATTGAAAAATATGTGACTTTGGGTTCTACGCATATATGCACAGAAAATATTTTCTTTTATTTTATTAAATCTGTTTTTTAAAAAATATGTAGGAAACTTAATTGGAACACTAAAAAAAAGAAAAGAAAAAAGCACGAAGAAGGGAACAGTTAAAATTTAGGCTCATATTTCTAAAACCTATTACATTGCCTTTAAAGAGGCACGCAGTATTTTGGAAAAGTTTTGGTTGGGAGCGTTGAGTAATAATAAAAATATTGAGCTCATTCAACAAATGAACGGTTATGTGATATTTAAGAGAAATGTAATGATTACATGATTATTTAGAGCAAAAATATATCGAGGTTATGTGTGTGTGTGTGTGTGTGTGTAGTTATTCATTTAATAATGATACCTAACATCTTATTTGATGCACAGTATTTCGAAAGAATGTTTTGTATATTAAAATATGCGTGCAAAAGACTTAAATTCAGCAATAGGTCATAAAAGCACCGCCCTTAATTTGTATCAACGAAGCATATAAATCATCAATTACGATTTTTTTTTACAAGCGATAACAAATAAAACCAAAATTTTAGCAAAATTCTCTGAAACAGGAAAAGCGTTTTCTTTGTAAACAGGTATGAAAGTATAAACTATAATTTCGCACTGTGCCTTTTTTCCCCTTCTTGTTTTTGACGGAATAAAAATGAATAGGAACACTTTGAATAAAACGTTCCTAGAATTTTAGTTGCGTAAAGGAATGCAATTTTTCGGCTTCAATGGCGCCGAAGCGTAGAATTGATGTAATTCAATTTTTTTTCTCCTTTTTTTCATTTTTATTTCCTACGTGTGAAGAGATAGATGACCATCACCTATTGCGTGACAAATGGTGAATTACAGAAAATTTGCTGCCAACCGCCCAAGCATGAAGGGCGTATTTGTATACGATATTATACTGAGAAATTTACATAAAATGGTTTGAATGATACCTTTGGTGAGACAATCCTTTCCAGTAAAAAAAGTTTTTCTTTGAGTTTTTACTGTACTTTGTTTGTGTCGCTTTTTACTTACAGTTTCAGATTTTTGTTGTTGTTGTATATTAATATTTTGACCGTTAGAGAAGAGAAAGGGATATCTCCCCCCCCCCTGTTAAACGAACATTTTTAAGAAATATATAAATTCTGTTTTGTTTTGGAGCTGTGTAATGTTTAGAAAAAGAGATATGTAATGCATGTGTTTACTGAAATATGCGATAATTTAATATTTCAAGTAGAGTTTAAGGCGTTGAAACGTGGAATCTTTTTTCAGCTGCATTTTAAAGATTCATATATATTAGGGTAGATGGAAATTTTTTTTCTTCAGAAATTTAAAACCTAGCTACGAGGAAACGATGTTCTATGGTATATATATAAATGAGAAAATAAAGTAAAAAATTAAAAATAGCATGAAAATTATAGGTATTGCCACAAGGGGAATGAAGCTTGGGTATTTTGTGTTTTTTTATGGTAAAAAGTCGAAGCAATTTTTGTTAATATGAAACAAGCATTTTAGTGCTTTTATCTTTTAGTGATGAGACATACACTAAACAGTTACAAGAAAAAAAACTTAAAGTACATTAAATAGCTTTTTTTTAAACCTACTGTGTCGAAATTATAGTGCACTGAGAAAAATGGATAAAGGAAAAAAGTTGGATCTGTCTGATGCAGCGGTCAGGGAGAGTGAGCTGAATTATTAAATGTTGCCATGTACATTGTGCTATTTACTAATCAGTACTCCTTTATCCATAATTATCACCTTCGGTTAATTATATTGTAGAGAAATAATTTCATTTTATGTCTTAATTTTTAAATTTTTTTTCTCTCTTAATTTCTGTACAATAGAACATCATTTTCGCATAGATAGGTTTTGATTAGTAATTTTTTTTCTTTCCCCACACTACTTCGAACCACCATATTTATCTTGAAGGCTAATAGGTTCACAGAAGACCCTTAGAGTAAAGATTAAGTATTTAAAAATATAATTATATAAAGTATTAAGAATCTCAGGTAAATTTCAATGAGTGATATTTTTATATGCTTTAAGTTATTAATGTGAAATATTTGAAGAAAAAGTTCTGATATTCAAATACGTTAAAATGATGCACATGCTTTTTTTAATTTGTTTCTGTTAAAACATAAATGCTTATCTTGATCTTTTGACGAACAATATAGCCTCATAAGATTCCAAGATATCTGCCACCAAGGCGTAACTTGAAATTCAGCACTGTGCTTTGTTCTCCAACCCCCTTGTGTAATATAGACCAGTCTGTTAGTGAGAGCATACCAGCTTCCAGTACGTGGCTCCGTTAAGAAACTACCGAATAATATACACACTTTGATCTTCGTAGACCTATGATAATGGTGTGGGTGATGGTATGGCCAACTTTCCAATGGAAATGGTTTTTACCCTCCAAACCCTTTTTTTCTTGGGCACGTTTTTACCCTTCCCCCACCTCCGTTCTCATTCACATCTTCGGAAACATTAAAATGCTGGAAGTAGACCCCTTCCCCCTTTTTATGCACCCGTAACTGGGGTTTGTTTCGTAAGAAGTAATTTCACTTGACCGAATTTTATTTCTCTCACGTTCTGCGGGCTGCCAGTTGTAGAGCAGGCGCGTGAAATACTCTCCTTGTTAACTCTTCACGCATCAGGAAGATGCGAGCGCATTGAAATCTGCAATTGCGGATGTTCTTGAGCTTCTCAATTGTTTTTGTTATAGTTCTGGAGTCGAGGGTAAATTGGATGTCCGATTTGGAAGTTACGTCGAGTATCCAAAAGGAATAGGTGTCATAATTGAGCGTCAAATTTAACTATATATGATAGTTAAGTTAACACAATTAGTATGAAGAATATGTTTATTTAAACTGATTATTCAATTCCTACTGTTAATTCACAATTTAACGCGTCATTGTGTCAAAATTAAGTACACATGAATCTGATTTTAAACAAATTCAAATAGTTTTTAAAAGGCAACAGATTTCCCACTCATTTTTTAAGCAAATAAAGAAAAACAGGGCACTGAAAGTAAAATTAATACAGATACCAAATGAATAGAAAAACGTACCCAAATTAGCTTGAGATAGGATTACCGGAAATAAAACTATTGTCATTGGCGTCTGCCATTTTACTTAACACAACGATTTGAATGAAAAATATTCCACCCGATTTATTCGTTTGGCAACATTTTTGCTCTCGTGGTATTCTCTCTAAGAAGCGCGCCAAAATTATTATGTTATTTTATGACTTATACTGAGGTATTGAACTCTTTGGGTAAATTTTTGAAGGAAATATGCCCTCTCGGTTTATATTCGGAAATATATGCTATTTTAGTTGCAGTTGCCACCCTACCCAAAGTATGGTGGTTATAACACTCAGCTTGTAATCGAGTGGGCTTGGGTTCGAATCCCGAATAAGGGATGGATGTATCTTCGGGAAAAGAAGTTGGACTTTCACCTGAAACTGATTCTTGCCTCGAATGGAAAGCAGCGCCTTCTGTTCTATGCTAGGATCATCGTTTGTAATAAAAGTTTATATTCTTTTGTGATTGTATTATATGTTTCTGTTTATCTACTTCTCGCCTTTCTTATGTATCCTAGCATGAAACACACAAAAAACAGTTAACAGTTGAATGTAGCAGCTTTTGCAACAAGCAATAAGAAAGCTATATGCGGTTAAAAAAAATAAAACGTTTCATTTAAAAAGTAAATATATATAATCCAAAGAATTTTTTTTTTTTGAAAAAAGTGATATAATTTATGAAGTAATAGAGATTGACATGATTAAACAAAAGTTGTGAATCCCCAGTAGCAGATATTTTTATGATAAAGTGTCGGCAGTGTACACTGCTTGTAAGAAGTAATTAATCAATCTATTCTCGCAAAAACGCCTTTCCTGTAACACCGTTTTTATCCCTTCCGAAAACCATCTGTGTTTATTTATCCAAACAATCACTGCAAGTGACTAAAAGACCGTGTATATCAGCGCGTACACCTCCCTGCAGTCCATTAGCTTCGGAAGCTGTCAAGTGGAGCGCTGAGGCACAAGCTTCTAAATTAATCATTACGAATCACGCGGCTCCCTGCTGTCTAAACGAGTGGGAATCACCGGAAAACAAGAAACACATTGATTCCGACACCCCGCCGGATCTAATGAAACCAGAAAATCAACCCTAAACAAAAACGTTGGAGAGGAAGCAAGCGTTTAAGGACCCACAGCAAAGCTTAAATTCGCTTAATGACTGCAGATGTCACAGAGATAAGAATCGACTTTTGGGAGAGCGGGTCCGTAAAGATCCGAGGAGGGGGTCTTTCGGGAAAAAGAGATGGTGATCTTCGCAAAAAGGATCTCTGGCACAGATCAAGAGAAGATTCATTATCTCCAGATACGCCCGCTCGCAACTATTTCTGGTCGCCCCAAAGACCCCAATGGTTGGTGGAGATCCGTCAAATTGTCTAAATACAATGTCAGAAATGGTCTTTCGCAGGGTATGTCTTCATCTTCGAAGTACAGGCACGCGGCAAGGTTTTTATCTTTGGGTTTTGAATGTAAATTGAACACCTAGCATGCCCTATCCGTCATGATTTCGAGTTCGCCTGCCAAGGCAGTCAGAGTTTAAAGATGTTTTGGTTGGAGAACTTTTTGATGGAATAGTGAGTGTATTCTTCCCGCTGGATTTACTGTTTTGTGAATTTCCGGGGGATATTTTATCGCATCCCTTGTCAGTTAGAGCAAGAATTCCTTTTTATACTGAATTCAACGCTTCTTTGTTGTGCTTAAAATGCCAGTAGCTATAGAATTTGTTGAATACATAAACTTGGAGTTTAAAATAAAACTTCTTCAAACCTTCAAGAAATGAACATGTTAAAATGGATTGCAAAAGCTAAGTTTAAATTCTGTTTCGATGAAGCATCAAGGTCTGGTGCATTAACATTTCCTTGTTTAATGTCGTTCTTAATGCTAGAAAATTGAACTTAATTTTTTTTCTTTATTCCCTATTTTCTTTATTTCCTATATATACACAAAACATTAAAACATTTTAACCAAAATTTGCTGAAATTGATAATTTAAGTAGTTGATTTTAAATGTAATCTAAAACTGTGATTTTGATTTCAGTGTTATACTCTAATATATAGTTAGTGAAAAGACCTATAATCAAGCAAGACTGGTGTTAGTAAGAGTAAAAAATTTAACAATATTTTTAGTAAATGGTCCGTTCCGTTGCGTGTTTGTGTGAAATTATATTTAACCTAGCAATCCTATTCCAAAGCCTAAGAGTTACTGGAGCTATTCTACTTTGCCCAGTTTTGTCTTGCTATTTTTTGCCTATTTTGTTAATATTAAATTAGTATAATATACATATGAAAGATATTATTAATGGTTATGTGTGTGTGTTATGAGTTAGGGCTATTTTTAAAAATCCTTTGTAGAATTTTAATATACATTTTTGTATTCTGTATTTTGTATTTTGTAAAGAATTCATCAAACGAGAAATTATTGATAATGATAGAAAGGAATAGAGATACAAATAAATATTTTGGATTTGTGCAGTTTCATTTTATACTAATGAATAAAATGTATGTAACAACTATAACTACGAAATTTAATCAGATTATCTTAAGTAATGAAAAGTCGAATTAATGAATGCACGTTTATTTAATGACTCGTGCTTAGTTAATTATATGAAAGCGATATCTATTATGATAATTTGTAACCACTTTGATGATATTATATGCATTCATTTTGTGAAAGTATCAAAATGATTACAGGTTGAGTATAATCATTATAGGCAATTACAGCTCCGGAAATTTATGAATAATTCTTAGTATTATCACTTGGTATCTTGGTATTGGATACTTGGATACACGAAAAAATGACAAATTTTTCTTTCGAATTTTTGTAGTTATTTAAAAAGGGGGAAAAAGGAGAAAAAAAAAAAAAGAATCAGCACACACACAAATGGTATAAAAAAATTAATTATGCATTTTTTTTTGACAGTATGATCTTTTAATCACATACAGGGAAAATATAAAAAAGTGTAACAATTTCGGTAAGTTTTTTTTAAAAAAAAGACTAAATTTTTTTTTATTTTCGCTGCTTACATTAATGCAGTTTTTCATATTAATTTTGTATTTATGTTTTGATAAGCGCTTTACTGTTGTGAATTAAAAACTTTCCATATTAAAAATGATACAAAATTTGGTAAATTTATGTATTAAATCAATATTTTGATAAAAAATATAACAAACATAATACTTACAATAATGAACAATATATTTTCATTTTTTTATATATTTAAGTAACAAATATCACACGTTTTTGCTATTAATTCCACACATACGTAAACATATCCTTAAACTTTTATTTCTTTATATTATGATTCCGAACATGAATTTTACTTTTAACTTAGAAATTATTTGTAGTAATTATTTCCATAAAGATTACTCAAAAATAATACAAAAAAAATAAATAAATAAAATTTAACACATTTAAACTCTAAAGCAGCATTTAAATTCAATATGCTTTGCTTTTTATTATTTCCTTTCAAAGTATACTTGATTTTTATTTAAATTTATTACATGTAAATGTGTACTTTATTTTGGGTTCTCCAAGAGTTCTGAATTCATATATAACTGCACAAATGTTTGGGATGAACTAATAAGGTTTTAGATATTGAAATAGGAAATAACTCTTCTTGGGAGGCGCAAACACATATGGTAGGAATCAGCAACGGTTCGGGGATTTGGGTGAAGAATAACACAGCAATATGAATTCCGAGATATGAGTGATTCAATTCCAGAAAACGACTTGAGTAGTTATTCTAACACCAGTCGGACTCCTTTTAAATTCATGGAGGTCCTGCTTCCTTTTGAATTGTCCCTTGAGCTATCAATACAAATGATTTATGACCCGAGGGTGTTGTTAAAGGAAATGACAACCTTTGGTCTTCAACGAAACTATAAATATTTTTCAATAAGGTACATGATATTGCCTCCATATGTATGCTGATAAAATAACACTGTTAAGATAAGAATACAATAAGCATTTGCAATAAGCATGCAAATAATTGCACAGTTAAAGGCTAAAATAAAAAGGTTAAAATAATTTTAAAACTCATATATACTGTCGGACATCTATATCACACAGTAGCTAAATCCCAGAAAAAGTTCGTTGCATGAAAAGTTCGTTACATAGAGGTTCATCTTTTAAAATACTTTATAAACCACATAAAACAAATTGTAAATTCATAAACGCTGTATATTAAAAGTAGTTATTCGTCCATTTTTAAAACTAATATATGTTTATTTTATACATCTTACCCATCAAAAAAGAAAGTACGAAAAAAAAAACTGCAAGGAAAACAAGAAAAAAGAACGTCTAAACATTGACTGTATTTTCAATGTTAAGAAAATAATTTTATTCTAAAATTAAATGAATTTTAAGGACATTTTTTTTACAATTTAAAGCCTACAAGTAATATTAAACATACATTATTTTATAATTAGAACACGGGCCAACTCCACTGAGGGTGAAAGAGGATATCGAAGATGTTTCTTGTGAACTAGGCAATGGGGGTTAAAGGTTACTCTTCTTGAATGAAACGTCCAGAACTCTGTTGCTCTTGGCGAGTTATGATCTAAAAAAAAGCAGTTCAAGATTTATGATCAACATAAAATGTGTTAAAGAGAGAATAACGTGAAATGTTCTGAAATTATTTTAAAAAAAGGAAAAACAAAAATTGAATCACAAAAGAAAAAGCTCGTTGTATAGAAAATGCACTTTGCTATAGAGAGGTTATTTTACGAAGAAAATCGTGAAATGTTCAAGGTTCCAGGAAAAAGTTCGCTGTATAGAAAAATTCGCATTATAGAGGTTCGACTGGATATATATATATATATATATATATATATATATATATATATATATATATATATATATATATATATGGGAATTTTTAATCGACCAATCAAATATATAATTCATATTATATATTTTGGTAAATAATTTTTTCCAAAAGTAATAGAATATATGTATTAATGGTATGATAGTTAAAAAAGTTAATTTTTATAGTGTTTTATGTTGGAATTAAATGGGGGCTAAATTCTGTCGCGTGAAGGTCGCATTAAACCTGCAATCGAATGTTTCCAGCCAATCTGTTCATAAACTCATGTGACGTCAGTCATATGATAAATGCAATTAGGCGTTTCCATTCAATCGGATTCATAGGGCACATACCTTTTAAAGTAAAATAATAGAATTTTAGTTTTAAATTTTTTTTAAAGCATGTGCTCTTAAGAATGACGTGAAAGAAAACAGCGTCCGCGATTTTGGTTACAATAAAACATTTTCAAATTTTCAAGTGGTTATATCAAGTTTTTGTATTCGAATGTGGTCATCACAGTGAAAAGTCAAATGACATTGGAATGGGATCTACATCACGAAAAATATCAGAATCAGACAAGGACTTAAAAAATAAAGAGGGTAAACACCTCATAAGGACAGATGCGACAGAAAGGCAAAGCATTTTATTGTGTTTTTCAGATTTTCTGTGCGCACCTTCCCACACGATGACACTTAGCATGCGATAGATGATGGATAGTATTGGAACACGTAACATGGCGACGGAACTTGCTGAATCTGACGTCCGATGGCATCTTTCAAACTCGTTGAAGTTTGCGGAACGTGCTCATAATTGAATGTGTAAACTTATAGGATTTCAGGTATTGTCTCAATCAGAAACTCCCCTGAGTGAGAATTTGGGATTTTGATGGTGGCAGAATCATGGGGGGGGACGAAGGGTCGAAAGTGAAATTCTATCATAAACTGTTAATCATAGAAATGTTTGACAGAGAACCTCACATTTGAGGGAGTGTCCTATTGGTTCCACATGACGTCAAAAATGGCGTATATAATTGGTCAACATTCCTTCATGGTGACCGTTCGTTAAAATATGCACTGGTTGACTATCGGCAGTACTATCTTTAAAAAAAAAATAAGGGTTGTGAGTGAAAATGTTTGTTACTCACAGTATAGTTACTTTTGATTCGTATAATGGAAGTGAGGCTACAACACTGGTGACCATATGTGAAACCACAACATCCGCGTTTCTTCCTTTTCTCTTTGGTCTCTGCTTAGCTTCTGCGTTTTTCGTCTTGCATGGCAATCACTGTTAACTTTATATTTTGTATACTTTAAATTTAAAAAGGGCAATTCAAGTTTTAGCGTCATTCCTGGTTTTTTATTTCGAAAATTACAGTCCAAGAATTTAAAAAAAGTATTCTTTAAAATGTTTGAAATTTTGTTGGTGTAAACCGTAACTGTGAGAGATGGACTGCTGTTTTTCGTTTTTCTCTTGAGTATGTACTTTAAAGTACTTGCCTTTCTCAATTTCATCCAGTTTTTTTTTTTTACATGGTATGATACAAAACTCACACATCTAAGAAGTGTTTTTTTAATAAAAAAATAGTCACTGTGTGTATGTGCTATTTTCTTATATTTGTGTGTATTATGCGTATTATTATAAACAAGTATACATAAGCTTCCCTTTGTATTTTGAGAAAAATGCCACCTCCAAATACTAATAAGATATAACATGCAAAAAAATATTAAGAACAGCATTAAAAATTCTCTAACTAATTCCTTAGAAATATTATTTGCAAGATAGTTTTTATATTTTTGTCCAATAATCGAATTTCAAACAAAAACTGGTTTAACTGGTAGATCAGGAAGTATTTTATTTATACGTAACTATGTTATTTTCAAAGAAAAAAAAACATTTTACAGTAAAAAAGTGCATAAATTGGGTTATAATAAATGTGTAACCAGAATTATATTAGTACTTTTTATTATTTAATTTGCGCAAAGGAGGTACGAAAAACGATGATGTAATAATCATTGTTTGAGTATCCTTTAATAATTATTTCTCGAAACTTTTAGATAACTAGCAAGAAATTATAGAATTGTTTTTAAATCGATTTCATAGCATCCAGTACGTTTGTCTTAAGCTAATTTAATGATGGTAACAAGAAAATTTTTCAATAAATAAATAACTTGTCGGAAAGATCGGCGCTTCGCTGAAATTAAGTTTTTTTAAGAGCAATATTTAGCTTTGATGATAGTTTTACCGCAAATGAATTAAAAAAAGCTTCAATTATCAATTTAAAAATATATGAATCCTAAAATACCAAAACACTTCAGAATATCGGTTCCATCATTTTTTTTACCAGTGACCATTTACCGAAAGATATTGACATTAAAATTTAAAAAAATTAATATATAGAAATTAAAGCCAATTCAAATCAAATATTATCTAAAATCAAAAAGTTCAAATTAAAAAATACAAAAATATTATATTACAGCTGTAAAAAAAAACATAGGTACAATCTAAAAATAGTTATATATATTATACATTGAATAGAGTAAAAAAATATTCTTAGAAAATTTTTTTTTTTTTTTTTTTTATGTTTACTAAGGGCACGGTTACGAAAAATTTTCGTTACGCGTTACCAGTTACAGTTACGTGATGAACGTAAGGTAGAAATGTATTAAGTTCCGAATTTCCCCACGTTTTTTAAATGCAATTTGAAATAATAATGATAATAAATTTGGTAATTATATATAATATTACTTTAAAATATAAGTTATAATTATACAAATCAATACATACAAGCGGCAACACAACTTCAATTATTCTAAGATAATAGATGGTTACATTTGACGATCTACCTAAAGTATCATTCAAAGTATGCTGCATATAATTTATAATTGATGGTTTCACAGGCTAGTTCATATAGTGAATATGTTCTCTCTCTTTTCCTTTAAAAATAATCAAATCTCATGTTTAAGTAGTCCATTAAAATGGTCACAACCGAAAGCATATCGAAAAAGTGATGTATTTCTGAATGTGTGGTTGTACTGTCAGAAAACCCATATGAAAAATCTTGTGATGGAGTACGAAATCACAAGATAATACAACGCAATTATATCGCCAACCATTCACAAAAACTCTACTAGTACCCAGAGGTATATTTTCTTTATATTTAAAATGATTGACATTATAATGAGCTATTATAAAATACTATGTTTGTTTATCCAGTTATCATCCTTCCAGTGATCATCTTTTAGCATACATTTTACGCTGCAGACTTTAAAAGAAATTGAAAAGTGCAAATTACTTCAAGCTTCAAAATTTTTTCTTCGAATGCACAGCTGCATTAAGCCTAATTGGAGGCGTCATACGTTAAGCCTAACAGATTCTTCAGACAATCTTCGCCAAGAACACCAAATATAATCTCGTCAAAATTAACTCATCATCAGTATCAGGTATTAAAAAGATATCATTATATTCTTCCATGTGGTGACTGGAGTAGAATAGTCCCAACGTAAGTTCACGCGTGTCGTAAAGGCGACTAAAATTAGCCGAAGTCCAACCTCTGCTTCTGGCAACCCTCAATTATGACAAGTGCTCCTCTGCACTTTGTATATGCAACAACAGCAACACATATAAGGCAAAGGAGTTAACTTCTACCACGTGTTCACACTGATACACACACCTCCCCCCTTTTTTTTTTCTAATGTTCAATTAAAGTTCTTATCTAAATTGAATATTTTCTTCGTAATGAACATTTTCACCCATGGAATTTCGGGAAAAAAGCTGAATTTGTAAAATATTTTTCAAATTTTTCCCACATTTTAATGTAATCTAACTATTTTGTATTGAATGCTAAGAATAGTTTTAAATATATAAATTGAAAATCTCAAAGAAAGCCTTGAAAAAAAAAAAAGAAGTCCAATTGAAATATATAGAAGAAATATTTTAAAGGTCTCGAATCCAAAATATTCTCGTTAATTGTCTTGAAATTCCAAATATTTTGCTCCATTCTGTCATTTTTTGCGAAAGACTCCTAGTAGCACACGGGATAGTGATAAGGGAAGTTGACTGCTGAGTCAAAGAGACCGAGTTCGAATTTCGAAGATATGGATGTTTGTAAATGTATAGTGCTTGTGCGGCATAGGAACACTAAATATTCGGTGAGCCGAAAGTTCTCTGGAGAGGTTGGTGGTAGGGGAAGAAGGTGTCCGGATGTTCTCCCTAAAAATAGGGGGAAATGGAGCGAAATAGTTTGTCACCTGTTAGGTGCATGGTGTCCAAAAGTTTGCAGTAAAACTACTGACGTAATCTTGCACCCCTTGCCCCAATGAATTTCGTGGGCTTCGATACGTTGTTATTATCGACCAAATGTAGGATTAAGTAACGGATAAATTAAGATATACATAAATTGAAAAAAGAATTAATGCGAGTTTATCTTTATTCCTTTAAGAATTTAAAAAGGTACATTTTGTTTTCTTGTAATAATAAAAATTAAGATCATCGCTTACAAAAACGATCGTGAGTGACGACACACAAACAGATACTAATTTACGTTACTAATACTACGTTAAAAAGAAATAGTAATAATTGTTTTACATAATTTAAACGATTTTCTCGAACGTTATTCTTAAAATAAAGAAAATAACATTTCTAGCTCGTTCGGATAAAAAAATAACTCTAAACCTAAAAATTGTTTTGGCTACCTTTTTTTAAATAGGAAACATATAAATCATTAACATTTGGAAATTTTCTGAAACCATAAATTTAAAAAACATACGTATCCAAAAAAAAGTACCATACTATGATGTATACAATTCGATACCTTATTAAGTTGTTAGCCATTTCCGCTTTAGAAGTATATCGATATCAACTTCAATAAAAACTGCTATAGTATTATATTCATGCACATAAATGTAGACACGAGCCAGTATCCATACAACTAAACTCCTAATCATCGTTTATTCTAATCCAATTATTACTTTTCTGTGAATGCAATCAAGCATACACAATTCTTTTACAGAATATAAAATTTCTTTTATAATCTTTAACATAGACGAAACATACATACGTATCAATTTAGCTATGTATGATACAAAGATCAAATATTTCGTGACTAGTCTTTTTCGTGAATGAATATAATCGCTTCCGTTCCTATATCTGATTGAGCCACGTGTCTATAAACACCTTGCTATCAATATAATGTTTGTTGATTGTTGGATTTAACCGCACTCGCGATGCAGAATCGGTTTCCGCTCAGAATTTTCATCAAAAACGTTCGAAAAAGGGATTCTATAGACCTTTCAACGGCACGCGTTTGCTGACCCACCATTTATAGGTTAGACTGCTTTGTTCGAATTTTACAATAATACAGGATGTTAACAAAGATGTGTATTTTTGGATATTTTAGAATTGTTATTTAAAGGATGTTGCAATTATAACAAACCGGAAGTTGTGTCGATGGTTAAATAATGTTCGATCGGAATATTTCAGTTCGTTTTGTACGAATGCAGTTTTGTAAATTGTTTTGTAAATATTTTTTGTAACACGAATCGTGTTTTTCATTTAGGTGGTCAACGGTTACATGGGGAAGAAAAAAAAATTTTTTTTAATCAGAATATATACATATGAGGGAAAGATGTTCTATGGTATGGATTTTATAGAAGAAAAATAATTAAAAAAAATAATTTCAAAGTTTTAATATTGTTACAAAGGGATTGGAATTTCCAAACAAATGGAGTCTCGGTTTTGGTTAGATGATTTGAAACTCAAAATAAAATTATTTTTCTACAATATAAATTACCCAAAGGGATGATTATCGATAAATGAATACTGAGTAGTGAATAGTACTATGCACATCGTCACATTTCATAACCCTAGCTCTTTATCCCCCGCACAGTCAAATTTGTCCAATCCGATCTTTTTTCCTTCTGCTTTATCGTGGAATGTAATTTCGACGCTATATATATAGTTTTTCTTTTTAATTTAATACTAAAAAAACTGTTGAATGTATCTGTTTTTTTTTCTTGTATAATAACTATATAGGTGTCTTCTAATCGCAATAAATTTTAAAAAGAGCTAAAATACCTGTTTTTCTTTTATAATAAAAAAATACATTTACTTTTTACCATTAAAAACAGCTTAAGTATCTAAACTTGATTCCCCTTGTGGCAGTACTCAACATATAAATACAAGCTGTTGTTTTTTATCTTTCACCTTTTATACATCAGAGATCCTGTTTTTCGCATAAGCAGATCTGAAAATTCTGAAAAATTTTTCCATTTACCCTATTGTTCCTTTAACAAGTTATTTATACTAAAATATCTACCAATAAATACTCGTATATTAGGCTGATGATCTAGAAAAATGCATTATTTTAAACTTGATATTTTTATTTAAAAATTCTCAATCATTGATATTTATTCAGAAACTACATACATTATATTAAGTGGAATGTTTTAGAAATTTGAATTTGAATAGTATCCAAATATTTTTGAGAGTACGCGATATCTATTGATTCATTTGTTGTTAAAATGATAGTGATATGTTTATTTGAAGGAGTAAGGATCACGAGTAAAAATTGTTATTTAAAAACTTGTTCAATTCCTACTATTAGCTCACACTCTCTATATATTTATTTATCATGGTGGAATTTTCAATCGTTAATAAATACATTTTAAAATTGAGCTGAATTTTTATGTACATGATTATTTCGGATGACAATACAATAATTTAACTATACTTAATAAAAATTAATCAAAACTAATTATTTAAAGAATTACAAATACAGCCACATTGGCGTTATTTTGGGTGACTTAGCGATCCTTTTGGCGGCTTGTGTCAAAACTAGAAAAGGTTTTTTTCTCACGTTTTAAAGCATTCAGTTGAACTGAAATTTTATATACATGATTGTTTGGGATGACAATACGATACTTTAATGATAATGAATAAAAATGAATTACCATTTAATGTTGGGATTCCGTCCTATGTATATAAATATATTTATTAATTGTAACTATTTAATAAAAAGTAGTTAAAATAAAATTTTACTTTGCTGATCTAAGTAGAAATTGACTTAATTTTTTTTTATATATATTACTTGTTTTTTAATTCTTAGTTAGGATGTAAAATAATTTGTTAAGCTTCTTTTGATCGCTTGTCTGTTTTTCTTTGGCAGGATAACGGTAATGTATAACATTTTAAAGAGAATTCGTATTTTTAGAAAAATACTTTATTCTACAATTGAGACTACTGTTTTACCAGAATCAGCAACATTGTTAAGCGTTGCAAATCCTGAGTTATTCCAGTGATGATGACTACGACTCTGTTAACCAGATTTTCTGTTTAAAATCTAAGCAACGCATGGAGCTCCTCGTAGATTTCAGAGATAACTTTTTACGACTTTCACAAACCACAAGCGCGTGCACCACTGATTAGTAGCGTGAACCAAAGGCAAACCGAAGATGTACGATAAGGTCTCCATTGGAACGTTTTTGGAAACTAAAAGCTGTCTTCTAGTCCTAAAACCAAATATTTCCCACTGAGAAAAAAAGGGGCGAAAATTGCGATAGTGACATGAACGAGGTAAGTCGGGGATTCGCCATAAAGAATAGCTACGATGATGGATCTGCCATTAAAGACCTGGAGATGATCTTTGGAGATAACCATAGGCACCTGTCTTTCTGTATAACGAATGAGGAACACTTCGGCAGGAGATCTTCGAGAAAAAATACCCCCACCTCCCTCCCATTTTACAAGGAGAGTGTGCTATGAGTCTAAAAATTTTGAATCTTAATTTAGTTCTCTGGGGTTGTAGAGGTATTTGTGACAGATTTACTTAGGCGATAGAGGGTGTGCTTGTCATTGGACATCAGGGTTTGGAAAGATTTTGTAAAAAAGGTTGAGGTTTTTTATGATAGATAGGAAGATATCTGTAGCTTTGAGAAAAATCTTTTAATGCCCTTTAAGTGGGATGTAACACTGATGGTGCAATACATCTTCATAAGGATATTTCTTGAAAAATGTGAGTCATATTTGCTTTTGCTGTGTTCTTAAGACAGAAAGAGAGGAAAAAAGGGGGAGGGGGTATCAATATCATAATTCATTTTATTTTAGAAAATTTCATTTCATCAGTTAAAGCCGGACTTCTCAAATTTTCAATATTTGCGACCAAATATTCAATAATGATTTTCATCCTCCCCCCTGCATATAAATAACAATGGATTGAGTTCAATAATACTGTACTTAGATGCTAAAGCTACAATACGACTTAAACCTCTTAAGTACCTCAGGCGTATATATACGTCTTTCTAAGCCGGTGTGTTAAATGCACCGTTCGTATATACACGTCTTTCTGAAGAACGATCTTTTCTGTGCACTGCTATCTCTATAAAATTATTCTGAAGGCTTTGATCTGCAATAAAAGGATCTTGACAATGTTTACGAAAGATTTACTTATATATCATAGGTTATTCATTCCTTTTCTTCTCATCCCCCATACATCACATACGCGTACCGGCGTGGGAAACGGAGGCATTGGGGTACGAATCGCGTGACTTTTAATCGACAGTTAAATTGTACGGTTTATAAATAATACTTTATCAAGATAAGTGTTAATTTTTGTATATAATTTTACGTGACAAGCCCATGGGATCACTGGTAATTATTAAGCTTGTTCTTAACTTAATATTGTTAAATTAATAATAAAATACACTCAGGAACATTCAAAATAGCGACCCACGAAGAAAGCATCGGATTGAAATGAAATTTAATACACATAATGACACAGATGAGAGATTCACTTGATCTCAAAAACTAAACAAATACAGGGTGTGCAACGACACAAATACTGGGCAACTTCAATAGTGCGTTGGACCCCCTCCAGCTGCAGTACATGCCGCCACACGGTCCGGCATTGAGTTGATTAGACACCTTATGTTGTCCTGAGGCAGATGGGCCCACAAATCTTGAACAGCCAACTCTAAATCATGTACAGAGTGACACGATGGCTTTGCCGTTTTAGCTGATCCCACACGTTCTCCACAGGGGACAAATCGGGGGAGCGGGCCAGCCATGGAAGAGTCTGAAAATGACGTAGGAAGTCTTGAGCAACTCTTGCTGTATGCAGACGAGCATTATCTTGTTGGAAAATTGCCCCTGGGACACCATTTAGGAAAGGTCCTACATGGGGTCGAAGAATATCATCAACGTAACGTTGGCCCGTTAAGGTTCCACGCATCACAATTAAAGTGGACCGGCTATCATAGGCTATGGCCCTCCCAGACCATTACACCAGGTGTGCGGGCAGTGTGACGTAGAGCAGTGTGGGGGGAATTGTACCGCTCACCAGAGCGCCTCCACACCCGTACACGGTTATCATCTGTCCCCAAAACAAACTGGGATTCATCACTAAACACAAACTTTTACCCAATCTGTGACATTCCGCATTGATCTGGCTTGGCACCACTGTAGACGCAGTTGCCGATGTCCCGGTGTTGAAGGGAGTGCTTGGAAAGGGCGCTTGGATTTAAGATTTCCTTCTACAAGGTGTCTGGAAATTGTTTGTGGAACAATTGCTACGCCTATGTCTGCTCGTATCGTTGAACGAGTCAGTGTGGGGTCCACAAGTGCTTGCATTACGATCCTTCGATCCTCTCTCCTTGTGGTCTTCCTGGTCGCTCCAGACCCAGTTTTCCGCACGTGAGTACCTTCTCGTGTCTACTGCTCCCAACAATTTCTAACGGCACACTTCGAACGATCCACCTGGCCAGCAACACGGCGCGTCGACCAGCCTGCAGTTTTCATCCCGATGATCAGGCCTCTCTCAAACTCGCTTAACTGTGAGAAATGTCTTCTAGCACGTTTACCTGGCATGTTTCGCTTACCAAAGTCTTCCTACAATCGGCGGGTAATCGTCACATTTATGAATCTTCGAATTTGCGCTGGCTTATATAGCACCCTCTTCCTGATTGTAGCGCCACCTCGGCGTGTATGAGCATGCGTATTGGCACAAAACTTGGATCATTTGCATATCACATTACGCTGTACTTATTTGCAAAGTTTCGCGATTGTACTTAGCTTCCTTCTTGGGTCGCTATTTTCAATGTTCCTGAGCGTTTATTGAGCAGTACTGATACAATTCTAAGTATTTTATATCAGTGTAAATGTTAGTTTTATTTTTATTATGTCAGAATTTATTTTGTTTACTTTCAGTAAATTAATAATTTTTTTTTACATGATCTTTTGTTTTCGACCTTCCAATAGGCTCGCCGCCCCCTTCGTAGAATTATCACGCCCCTCTAGGTGGGTGCGCCTTACTGTTTGAGAAACGCTGAATTAAAGTAACTCATTAATTTTAGAGTTAATACTGAGAAAAATTTCAGAATGACGTATCTAAATGTTGGAAGTTACTTTGACGTAATTTCAGTATGAATTATTTCTTTTAGCTCTTATCCGTCCACTTCGCTCGGTATTTCATGATACTGTAAGGCTATACATTCTTTTTAGATTATTGTTTTCTAAGTCCTAATATTAAGCTTTCGATTACACAGAAAAATATGCTTATAGCACTCACCTGTTGATTTAAAAATGACATGCCTTTGAATTTCGAAGAAAAGAAAGAGTATTTATCATTAACGCCCTTGTAGCCCCCTCGTAGTCGATTTCCTGAAACACCACTTTTAGGGATCTCTAGTCATTAAAAGAAACATATTTGTTCAATTCCAAATCTGCAAGTGTAATTTTTTAAAAACGGAATTTTTTTTTGAATATATAAATTATAAATCTGCCGTAACGGCAAATCTCCTTGGGAAAACCCCTTCTTGTTGAATCTCTACTGAATAACAAGTTTTCCAAGTTTTTAGACTAATAGCTCAAAAACGAGAAATTTTTTAAATTTCAGCGTCTACCCCTCCTCTTCAATATGTACTAGGAAATCGATTTCTGAAAAACTCCTTCGTTGTGAAACTCTACTCTACAAAAGAAACATGCTTACAAAATTTCAAATCTGTAGGGGTCTAACAGTTCAAAAACGGGATTTTTTTTTGTCTAGAAAGCCCGTGAAGCATCTTGGGAATAGATTTTCGAGGAACTTCTTCTTAGCAGTTCTCTACTCATTAAAAGAAATATTCCTGCCGAATTTCAAGACTGTAGGTCTAATGGTTCCGGAGATTCCGTGATGAATGAATGAGTCGCTTTTCTCCTTTATATATACGTGTATAGATTCAAACAAGAAAAAAGCAGTAACAATACTCATTTTACTGATTTCTCAAAATCTTGATGTTTAAAATGCATGCAATTGTAAGGAAATTTTGTTCTGAACTTGCAGAAATAAACTGTTTTGTAACAATACAATACAATGCATGTTCATAAAAATTGCGTGACAAGCTATCATTCAAAGAATTTGTAACAGATGAACAAATAATTTAGTCCCTCCCCCCTATTTAAATAATAATGAATAAACAGGCAATTACATATTACTTCTCATTTAATGAACAACACAATCGCTCAACTTTCACACAAACTGGGAAATAAAATTGCTGCAATTTCAACAAAAATTCACATCGACTACAATATATTTTTATTCAACATCAGCAAGATAAAAACAATAATTGCCCAAACAATTCAACAGCTTCATGTAACTCTAATGTTCAATTCACACAAAAGACGCGTGTGGGTTCCTAAATAATACAAAAAATGTGTTTTATCATTTCTGCTTTCCCTCTCCAACGCACCAATCACATTGCTTCTCAATAGCAAAGTGTGTAAAAACTGTGTTTTTCAACCCACAGAACTAAAAGCAAATTACCTGTGCTGTAATAATAACTGGCGTTTAAAGATCCACAAAGGCATAAAAAGAAAGAACCATCTGAATTGACATCCGTTGAGTCGAGGAAGAATCATGCCACACACAAATCGCGCGTGCGTTGTCCTTCAGTGGGCTGTCTTTTCGTGCATTGTAATAATCACGTTATTGGTCCACCCACTATATTCCCCCTTTCGAACTTTTTTATATGCCACGATGGTGTACGCGTGCATTGCTTTTTATTTTATATTTGCGGTTTGTTATAGGGAAAGGCTTGGATGCTCTAAAGCCTTAGGGTTGGTTTGTTTTGATAAATGTCGGAACAACAAAAATTGTGAATAACTTATTTTAGCTTGATGAATGGATAGGCATTGTTAGGTTCACTAAAAAATATTTTGCGAATGAACAGAGAATATGCGATTACTGAGTCATGTGGCATTTGAGTAACTTTAAACGTATTATTAGTATTTCCCGATCCTTGGAAAGTATTATGCAGTCATTTTGTTTGTTTGTTTGGTGCAAGTCTTTAAGTCACACATAATGTTTGTCTGGCAACTGCAATGCTGGTAGTGAACATAGTACTTAACAGATTGTACCTTTTTTGTACAAAATTAAAGAAAGAAAACGCCTAAAAGAAAGAATCAAACCAAATATCCCTAAAATCAACTGGACTCTATTTTTTCCAGCTTGTTTCTAGCAAAGATATATTTACATTATTTTGTACTTTGATTGTTTTGTTTTCGTAATTTCTTTGGTTTGTTTTTGTAATTTCTTTAGTTTGTTTTTGGAATTTCTTTGGTTTGCTTTTGGAATTTCTTTGGTTTGTTTTTGTAATTTCTTTGGTTTGCTTTTGGAATTTCTTTGGTTTGCTTTTGGAATTTCTTTGGTTTGTTTTTGGAATTTCTTTGGTTTGTTTTTGGAATTTCTTTGGTTTGTTTTTGGAATTTCTTTGGTTTGTTTTTGGATTTTCTTTGGTTTGTTTTTGGATTTTCTTTGGTTTGTTTTTGGAATTTCTTTGGTTTGTTTTTGTAGCTTATGCTGCTTAATTTGTTCCTTTTTGTTTAGTTTTTATTAGTTTTATCAACTTCTGTGAGGCATGTGTGGTACTTATAGTGCACAAGATTTATTTTTATCTGTTTTCAATTTTAAAAAAATATATAAGTTCCTTATATTAGTTCTCATCAGTCTTATTTTACAGTTAATATTGCCGTTATTTCTGGATGCAGAACAGGAATATTAAATTTGGGTTCCGATTACAGAAGGTCGTTTACACTTTATGGAAACAATTTTGTAACTTTTTTCGTTTGTATTTTGAGATAAAACTTTGACAACTTCAGAATAATCTTCTGCTAATATTGTTTTTTTAATTGAATGTAAAATATAAGATTTATTTTTTAAAAGGCTCTTAAAATTGTCAGAAGAATCGAAGGTTACGTAACCGCGCTTTCCGAGAAGAAATATTGGTATCAACAAATTATAAAAGCGGTGTAAAGATCTCGGTTATTGAATTTTAAAAAAAATAGTATTTATAATATATTGAATTTGAGAGGAAAAAAACTTCTAGTATTAGAAATAGGAATGAAAACATGACCATGAAACCTCATTTTAAGACTGTTCGAACGCAGGCAACTATCAAGAAAGTAAAGTCTCTGGTCCTAAAAGAAAATCTGCCTTCTCAAAGATTCATTGCATTGAAAATAGGAATGTCTTCCTGCCCTATAAATAAAATAATTCATAAAGATATCAAATTAAAAAAGATGTTTAAACCAGTGTTTCTCAAACTGGGGGGCGTGCCTTCCTAGGAGGGCGTGATAAACCTACAAGGGGGGGCACGAGTGTATCGGAAAGTCGAAAATAAAAGGTTTAAAAAATTATCAATTTACTAAAATAAAACAAAGCAAAATGTATTCTGACATAATAAAAAAATACACATTTACTCTGATATAGTACACTTCTAAATGTATCAGCACGGCACAATATATTTGATACTAAGTATCAATACTAAGTTAAGAAGAAGTTTAATTAGTGGTTTTTCAATGGGTCATATACAAAATTTAATACCTATCTTGATACTTTGTATGATTTAAAATTAGGGTCGTATTGCAGCTTTAGCGTCTCTCAAAGTATTATACATTGTTACTACATTCAACATAGTGTTATTGCATGGGGAAGGGGGGCGCGATGAAAATTCTGATTGAAAATTGGGTCACGAATATAGAAAGTTTGAGAAGCCCTGATTTAAATCTAAAGTTCATCTGCTTTTGCAGAAACATATTGCTAAAAAATAAAGAAAAAAATGTAGAAAATTATATGAAAAACATCTAGTTGCTGAAAAAAGAGAAATTTGTGTCAACACTCGACAAGGCATAGATACATTTAGTGACTTAATAAAAAATGTGTTTTCTATTGCCCAACAGACGGGAATGACCGCACGAAATGGCTTCGTCAGGGTACAGAAAAGTTTCCAAATGGACTAATGTTAGTTGCAGGATTTTTTGCTACTACGGCAAATTAAAAATTAAATGGCCGTGGGTAGCCTAGTGGTTAGAGCATCGGACTCCAGACCGGAAGGCCTGGGTTCGATGCTCGATGTCACCAAATACCCTCCGAGTGCACACGGAGTACGTGCTCGTTAAATCAGTGGGTCCGTAGTCTTGTGGGCTTATTCACTAGCGCAGGAACTGGAGAATATTTCCCTCCCCTTCAGTTCACTTGCAGAAATTGTGGAGGTGGAGATTGAGGTCGTGTCGCCATCTATCGTCCCTTCGGGGAAGTTTCACTGAGCTTAAATCGCACTGTCACCTGTATGGTGCTCAAGGCCAACGACAGGCGTACCTCTTGCCCATGCCACGATGAATTTCGTGGGCCTCGTTCTGACTACGCCAGACAGGTGGCATTAGCCACAACAACAAAAATAAAAAAAAGTCTCAAGTAAAGCCAAAATTAATTCACTCTATCAGCAAAATATTTTGGAGCCAATTTGTGAAGAAGAAATTTCAGCCTAATACGATAAGGAAATAGATAAAGTTGAGCTTCATGTGGACAAAGCTTCTAGTCACACCTTTAAATCTACTGCCGCTTATTTAGCAAAGAATCAGAAACAGGAATGAAGTGTGTCCCATTTGATGAAATACGGTCGGACTCTATATAACGAAATTGCTAAATTCCGGAAAAAAGTTCGTTATTTGGAAAATTCGTTACATAGAGGTTCATCTCTTAATATACTTTATAAACCACATAAAACAAAGTGTAAATTCATAAACACTACGTATTACAAAAAAGTAATTGTTCACACCTTTTTAAATTTAATTATGTTTATTTTATATATCTTACCCATCAAAAAAGAAAAGAAATAAAAACTTTTAGGAAAATAAGAAAGAATGTCACTGTGTTTTTCAATTTTAAGAAAATAATTTTACACTAAAATTAATTAACCGTAAGGACATTTTATTATTTAAAGCATACAAGTAATTTTAAACATACATTATTTTATAACTAGAACACGGCACAACTCCACTGAGGGTGAAAGAGGATACAGAAGATATTTCTAGTGAACTGGGCAATGGGGGTTAAAGATTGTACTTCTTGAATGAAACGTCGAGAACTCTATTGCTCTCGGTGAGTTAGGATCTAATAAAACCAGTTCAAGATTTATGAACTTCATAAAATGTGCTAACGGCGAGAATAACTCGAAATATCCAGAAATACTTCAAAAATAGGGAGGAAAAAAAAATTGAATCATAAGAAAAAAAGTTCGCTATATAGAAAATACACTTCGCTACAGGGAGGGTATTTTACGAAGAAAATCGTTAAATGTTCTTTATTCTAGAAAAAAATTCGCTATATAGAAAAATTCGCAATATAGAGGTTCGAATGTAGTTTACATTTATAATGTTAATATATTGAGTTTATTTTGCTTTTCAAGCTTAAATAAAGGTACTCATGTTTCTTTTATTCTTTCACACAGGCATACATGGAAATCATATTTGATGTTATAAAAAGAAATTACAGTGTAATGAAAGTTAGACGTTAATTAAATATTGAATGTTTAAAATAACTTTTATTTCAATAATTAAAATTATTATAACTACGGCACCCGCCTATCTGCCACCCAGGGGACCAACCCTTCATTGTACAAATTATGCAACTGTTCAGACTCATTTCTCAGATCGTAAAACTGTAATTTACATGTATTATGCAGTAATATATAATTGTTCTAAAATTAAAGTTTTAAACTTCTTTACACTGTCGTCTTGCGGCCCATTTTAACTTACGGCTGTCCTGTGTGGGACTATGCAGCTAATTCTATTAACAAACTTTTGGAAAAAATACTCAACTCTCTTATTAGAAGCGTAACTAGAGCATACAGATTCACCAAAAATAGACATTTATTAAGTCCTTAAAATTCATACTTTCAAAGCTTACATCCAAAAATTAGGTAAAAAAATGTTTCGACAATCTCCCAATCATCAATAATGCAAATATCCTAACTCTTGAAAATTATGATCCCAACATTGATAAAGTGGCACAGAAGAATTCTTCTGAACTCGTACAATCCCCCTTAACTTTATTTTTCTGTCATTCCCATGTGGCGAATGACCCCTTCGAATTGCTAAATTTTATTCTCTTAATTTTTTATAGTTCTCTTCTCTTAACTTTATTTTTCTGCGACCCATACATGAGTGGATGACAGTGGATGACAGTCTATTTTTGGGAACCTGGACTGATAAACAGTCCTCAATCCCATATCATGATGTCTTTGATGCAGGACTTGACTTCGTTGGTTTTTACAGTCTGCGGAGTGACATGACGGTGATTGGCTGTGGCGATGGAATCCGGGAGGAGGGGCTTAGAGATGACTACTTGGAGTTAAAGTTTTATACGGTGCTGAGAGCTTAGGACTGCTCTCTCAGTAAATTGGAGGTAGAAGTGAATTTAGCCTCAGGCTGGCTGCCCGTGGGGGTAAACGATATAAATATATACTTGTCCAGTGGGGTATAGAGATTAAATAAAAATTGAAAGAAAAATAATAAAAAATTTTTAAAAAATTTACTAGGGTGCAATAATTAAAAAATTATTGCAGGGATAAAAAAGCTAAGGCGGATTGTAAGAATCCAGAAGGGTTCTTCTTGGCCTTTTGGTATTATCGTTACAGTTGTAATCGTTTAGATTTAACATATTTACATTATTAGTATTTGGCAAATTATCGAAAAAATTTATAGCTAATTTTTGAATATGTGCTTTAAAACTAGTGATTTTAAGAGCTTTATTTATGCGATCACTTTTCATGTAGCGGCAGGCATTTACAATCATTCTAATATATGAATTCTGCAGAGTATTTAAAATATTAATATTGGTTTTAGCAGCATACTGGACAGGCATAAGCGAGTATTGGACGCATAACGGCTGTATAAAGAAGCACTTTGTTATCTCTACTTAAACGTGAGTTCCGGGAAATTAGGGGGAAAAGTTTGAACATTATTTTTCAGAACTTATCGCGAACGTGTAAAATGTGTTGTTTCCAAGTTAAGTGTGAGTCAAAAATAACGCCAAGATACTTGGTATTCTGAGACCAGGGTTTAAGAATCTTCAGTGGATGACAGTGGATGACAGTCTATTTTTGGGTACCTGGACTGATAAACAGTCCTCAATCCCATATCATGATGTCTGTGATGCAGGACTTGACTTCGTTGGTTTTTTCAGTCTGCGGAGTGACATGTCGGCGATTGGCTGTTGCGACCCATACAGGCAAACAACTTTTTTTAAATCTTAAAAAACTTTTAAAATCTCCTTGACAGCAGGACAGCGAATAGAGTGCCTGCTCATTGATCCCTGATGACCAATAGCATACGAGCTTCTCGTCTGCTTGCAAGAATTTAGGCTTTGATTTTTGATACCGTTGAAACCAACCAGCTTAGCCACTCCCACTTTCTTCTTCCGCGTCCCCCAATCAGGATACACAGACTCAATAAAAGTCTCTCAACGTCAAGAGCCCAATACATTCAGTATGGGACGGAGGAACGCTGCGCGTTCTGGTGCCCATTGATGTCTAGCGACCAGGGGGCGCGTAAGCGTGACACGTAACCCCCCCTGCTTTTGAACTACTAGGCTAACGGACTTGAAATTAGGGAAACATGTTTCTTCAATTGAGTAGAGATTCGCTAAGAACGAGTTTTGCAGAAATCTAATCCCAAGGGGTTACGGAGGTAGTGGAGACGTTATAGTTAAAATTTATTGTTTAACTATTACGCATACAGACATGAAACTTGGCAAACATGTTTCTTTTATTGAATAGATATCTTCCATGAACAGTTTTTGTAAAAATCGACTTGCAAGCGGTAATGCAGGGAGTAATGTGTGTAATAGAAAAAAAATTCCCGTTTTTGTACTAATGTACTTACAAACTTAGAATTTTACAGGCACGTTTCGTTAAGTAAAGATCCATTGTAAATGGGTCTTAAGGAAATTAACTCAAGGAAGGAAGCTGAAGGGTTGTAAATGATAAATATATTTCTGCTTTAGAACAAATCAAGAGGTGAGGGCTATAAAAACATTCTTCAATAGTACTGGAAGCTTTGTGCTAAGACTTAGATAAAAAAAAATAATCTAAGAAAGAAGGTATAGTCTTACAAATAGTCAGCGACGTGGGCAAAAAGCTGCTTATAGAAATATAAAATAAATGAAATAGTTGATTTTTTATAAAAAAAAATTCTATCAAAATATATTGACGTTGCCTTTTTTTTATTTGTAAATGGAATCACGCATACACACTTTCGCGTATTTGATATTTTATTTCGAAACACATAATTTTTGACTGTTCTTCAACGTTCAATAAATGACATCTTTTATAATATCGCAATGTCTCTGAGGTATAATTGATGAAGTTGGCTGGATTTCACAAATAAAAAAAAGTGCATCTCTATCACGAAAGACCATGTCGTAAGGTGTCAATTTTCTATTAAACCGGAAATAAAAACACCCAAAACGATTTTTGAACAATGAAAAAAACCCGAATTCTTTCAATACGTCCTATAATTTCAAATTCTAGTCACGATTAAAAAAATAAAATAACAATAACAAAAAGTATGCGTAAAAATCAGGAATGAATAAACCCAATGCTTCTTAGAAGCAAACTGAAAAGAAAAGCCACTAAATCTTCACTTAATCCTTCATAATATACTTTCTTTCTCTCTTTTACATAGAGAAAAGCAGTAGAGGACGCAATAAGTATTCTGAAAAGCATAGATTTTTTTTCTCTGAGATGTTTTTCAAGCAGAATAACATGGAACCTGACAATGTCAAGAAGCCTAACCTTAATGGTAATAACAGGGATTGTCACCAAATTATCACGGTAATGTGTTGCAATTATAAGGTCGTAAATGTGTGTTGCCGTAAAACCTATGAAATATTTTAAAGTCCTTAACTTCGACAAATATAGATGTTCAGAAAGTATATAAGTATGCAACTACATTCTTTTGAAATATATGTGTGTGTGTTTACCTTTTTGTTTTACTTTTAAACTAATTTGTGCGACATTAAAAAGATTAGAATGCTTAAGTGTAAAAAAATTTATTCATTGAGTTTTAAAAGCTGCAAACTAAGCGGTTGTGAAGTATATATGGCTTGCTTGCATCTTTGATGATTTCTTTTTTAAAAATCATTTCTTCGAAGATTATTTTTTAACTTCTTTTTTTTTAGTAAAAAAATCTGCTTGAAGATTGGCGAAAATAAATGTATGTCATCAGTGACACGCACAGGAATTTTTTAAAGGGGGGGGGTCTGGGATCGAAAGTTCACCATTCTTGTATCATGCTCCGTTTGATTTTGTCGATTTTCGGGAACAAAACACAGTAAAAACTAGTTCTTGAATAAATAATTAGCAGTAATTAATAAAATTAATCATTAATAGCAAGTAATTAATTTTTTACGTACTATATACTTAGAATTATAATCAATCGGGAAAAAAATCAAGGGTTTGGGAGGGGGTCCGGACTCCAGGACCCCCCTCCTTGTGTGCGCCACTGTATGTCATAAATCTTGATATTACGAGTACTTTTTTTCCCTTTATTACAAGGAAATCTTTCAAATTTAGATAAAAATTTATAATCCACATATCGTAATTTTTTTTGAGGTTATTATAAAATACTTAAAGCTAGCTCTTACTCTAAGAAAATACGAAAATGATAAGTGGAAGTTTTTTCGTTGAGAACATTATTAACCCGTGCACCACAAAGTATCATATGGGGGCTTACAGAAGCAACCCTGAAGCACGCGTTACAAAAGGAAAGAAGAAATTTAGTCATGAAGGATTACAATACAAGCATGCATATATTCTCCTAGATTCGAACCCAGGCCCTACGGCACCGCAATCAGCGTCACTAACCACTATACCGGATGGGCGGCGTAAGAGAAAGTTTGGCATTGACTTTTAAAACAAATTTAGCTTTGAAGGCTTTCATCTTTAAAACAGTGCTTCTCAAACTTTCAATACTTGCGACCCAATATTCAATCGTAATTTTCATCGCCCCCCCTCCATACTATAACAGTACATTGAATTCAATAATAATATACCTTGACGCTAAAATACGATTCTTTAGCCTCTTAAATGTCATCGGGGTATATAAACGTCTCGTTCAGTCAGTGCGTTAATTGCCCCGGACGTATCTATACGTCTTTCCGAAGTAATTTTTAATCGGCACTTAAGGGATTAATTATAAAACATACAAGTTATAAAAAGAAGTGTTAATTTCCATGCATAATTTTATACATGACAAGCCCATGGGGTCACTGGTAATTATTAAACTTATTCTTAACTTAGTATTGTTAAATTAATTATAAAATAAATTGCGCAGTACTGATATATTTATAAGTGTATTAAATAAGTGTGAATGTGTAATTTATTTTTTATTGTGTCAGAATACATTTTGTTTATTTTTCAGTAAATTAATAATTTTTTTAAATGATATTTTGTTTTCGATTTTTCAATATGCTCGCGCCCCCCTTGCAGAGTTATCACGCCCCCATAGGGGGCGCCCCCCACAGTTTGAGAAACCCTGCTGTAGAATGAAAGGAAAATAAAATCCCTTTAAAATAATGCTCTCAGACTCAATGTATCTGCTAATAATTTAAAAATTAAATGGAATACGTAACTGAAAAAAAAAAATGCGAGTAAAAAATCCCTCATTTTAGAGAATCAAAAGAGTTAAAAGGGAGCTTGAGACAGTGATGTACACAAGGTGGGGGGTTTTTAGGAAGTTCAAACCCTCCCAAAGACCAACAGATTTTTACTTTTTCCATAAAGCTTACATCTCTGTGCTTTGTCTACGTATTTTATTTTTTTTAAAAAATATAATTCCTCCCATATGAAAGCAATCTACGTCGGCTACTGATTGGAGAAGGGATGCGATTCATGCTAAAAGCAAATTTTCAGATATTTACATGCATAACAGGAATCCACATTTAAAAATTGTACGAAAGCTTGGTCAGTAAATATATAGAATTCAAGGTGCATCTTCTGATGTTTAGAAATTCTCAAGTACTTCATTCCAAGTGATCATTTATTCTTAGAACCAAAACATTAATATTATTTAAGTATAAAAGGTTGATTCCATAATATATTTCATATTGCCAATCTATTCAATTCCAAATCTAAAGTAAATATGAACATGTGCAAATAAACAGAATTAAATTTCGGGATGAAACCTAAATGAACAAAAGAATTGAAAGTAAAGTATTGCTGTTCAGAATTAAGAAATTTAATAACTCTTTTGACTGATAAAAAAAATGTAATCAAACGTTTATTTTCTGCATATTTTATTTTTTAAAAAATTGAAAAATAAAAATATTTATATATCGATTTTTAATTAAAGGAGTATATTAACTAATTACATACTATCTAACAGATACTTAAACGAAAGCATCGAAACACACATAATTTCTAAGGCAAAAAATATGTTGGCCGAAAAGGGGGGAGGGTTCGTTGATTCCTCGAATCTTACCCTTGTGTACGCCTTTGCCACTCACAACTTCGTGACCATGACCACTTGGCTACCTCAGCCACATTCAAAGCTGCGAAAATTATCCCAAGAAATAAAGTTTGAATAAATTTTACTTCTCTTGTTTTTGTGTAGTTCAGTTTTTTTCTAAATCAAAATTTTGGGAAGATATTTGTCTCTAACTATTTTAAACTATTACTAAAAGAGATACGCGCGCGCGCGAAATATACCATCGCTCAAAGTATGGTTATTTCAATACATACTAGAAAACAATATAAAGAGTGTTTTTTTTCCAGGTATAGAAGTTTAAGTTGGCATTACTTTCCAAGATGGCGACCGATTTAACAGCTGTCAAGTGATTTATTCTCAGTTTGGTTTGGTAATTCATCATGAATAGACTCACGCCTGAACAACGCTTTCAAATGGGCCCAAAACGAGATTGCCGTTGTTCCCGATTTTCATAAGCGAATTTTTTTAGCGATGAAGTGCACTTCTGGTTGAATGGCTACGTGAACAAACAAAACTGCCGCATTTGGAGTGAAGCTAATCCACAAGTGTATGTCGAAACACCGTTACATCCAGAAAAACTGACTGGTGCGCTTTATGGGCTGGTGGAATCATTGGTCCGTACTTCTTCAAAAACGATGAAGGCCACGTTACAGTCAATGGTGATCGGTATAGAGCCATGATTACTAACTTTTTCATTCCTGAATTGAACAATCATGATGTCCAGGAGCTGTGGTTCCAACAAGACGGCGCAACATGTCACACAGCTCGTGCCACAATCGATTTATTGAAAGACGCGTTTGGTGACTGCCTAATTTCACGTTTTGGACCTGTGAATTGGCCTCCAAGATCTTGTGATTTAACACCGCTAGACTATTTTTTGGGGGGCTATGTAAAGTTATTGGTCTATGCGGATAAGCCACAAACGCTTGACCATTTGGAGGACAACATTCGCCGTGTTATTGCCGATATACGGCCACAAATGTTGGAAAAAGTCATCGAAAATTGGACGTCCAGATTGGACTACATCCGAGCCAGCCGTGGCAGTTCTATGCCAGAAATCATATTTAAAATGTAATGCCACAAGATTATCTTTCGAATAAAAAAAATTTCATGTCAATCGAATAATACATCGTTGTTTTATTGCAATTTAAATTTCTATACCTCTCAAAAAAACACCCTTTACATTTTTCGACAAATTCACCTCTCTTATAAAAAAAAAACTTAGTTTTTAAGTATTAAAATAATTTGTTAATATATTTTTCTGTTATGTTGTACGATGTTTAAGTTTTCCTCCTTCTAGGAACATAGAAAAGCAATCAAAACATAAGTGATGTCCTTAATAAATTAAACTGAAGATTTGCCAAGATATTAGAGCAATTGAAATTTCTCACGAAATATTGGTATAAATTTTCCTATTGATATAAGCCAATTATTACTAGCAAGCGAATTTTTTTATTTCAGTATTTAAACAAGATTTATCAAGGGGAAAATACCCTCAATTGAGTTAAAATCTCTTCTATAAATCTTGTCCTCAGGTTCATGTGTGAACGGAATGATATCGGAGGGCTTTTAAAAACGCACGTTTACACCTTCTAAATACCTTTTCCAGTTCACCAAAGTCCTGATGCCACAAAGCAAAAATGAAAAGCAAGACTTAACAACATAATTTATTATGATCTGTTTCTAAATGTGTCAGAAGCCAGAACCGTATTTCCAGTGTATTCGCACATTCTTAAGGGATGATAAATGACTATATATATATATACAACCCCTGGTTTGAAAACTGTCTTTTTACACAACACCAACGACACTCTTTTTTTCCCCACCTACGGCAATAGCTCCTAAGCTCATCTTGACAGCAGACATGTTGCAAGAACTGGAAAGAAAAAAGTGTCCGAAGACGAAAAACATTTCCAGCAACTCATCATCGTGGAAGGAAACTCGACAAGGATTGTATACCTGGGGTGGGGAAGCAGGACAGAGTATCTATAGGGCAATAATTCATTGCCAGAAACCATATGAAAGACAAGATTAGAATTTGGTGTCCAGTGTATTGTTAGACTTTCCTTGAGTTAAGCTGCTTATACCTGCCCTGTGTCAGGTTTTGGGAAGGTAACCACTGAGAGTTCAAGGAAGTTACATTTCATTCTTTTTTTTTTTTCTTTCTTAGTCTTTCTAAAGAAGGATTTTTTTTCGTCGTTCCAACTATCGACTGAAGGTGGTCCAAATACCTGGTGATCAGGTATTTAACGTCTGAAGTGGTGAAAACATAATTCTCCTGACGAGGTGATAATTTCGGATTATGACCGTGAACGTGATGACGTATGTGGGAGGGTCGCCAAAGGAATGCAGAAAGAAGTGAAGTAATGGGAAATGGTTCTTTGTGTATGAGAATTACTTTTGTTAGTTTTTTTGAAACAGTGCTTCAATGCCATCTGTATTAAGAAGATTGTGCGCATTAAGGATTTGTGGCCTCTTTCACTACGTCCTTACCCACGACGAAAAATACAGATAATACTGATTTTTTTAGCAAATTTTATGATTCTGAGTAATAATTAAGGTATCCGACTAGGTTGAAAAAGTGCTTTTTAGGTGTTTGATGTTAGGTACTGTTTGGGTCATTACGGAAAAAAGAAATTAATTATTGAGGAAGAAGGACTAATACATAAAACGAGAGTTTCTTAAGTTCTTTTTTATAGCATTTACTTTTTATCTAACTAATAAAAATATTTTTTTAAATTCATTTTTTGAAGAATGAACTTTTCATGATAATTTGTGCACGAAAAATGGGATATCTTTTAAATAATCCATTCAAGTGCAATGAAATTTATAACATACATGCTATAAGCCCTTCAGAGTGTAACAAACCGCAGGTTTTAAGATAGCTACATTTAATTACATTTTACAGCTATTTTTAGCTTAGAACATGCAGTAAATTTGACGAAAAATCGTGACCATCAAATTTAAATGCTAATAAAATATTTATTTCTTAAACTATTTTTTATTCTGCGGTTTGTGACATTTCAGAGGGACCAAGAAGTATATCAATGACGTTAAAATTGTATAATGTGCAATTTATTTTTATTTATCATATTTTTTTTAACTTAAAAAATTTTGCTAAATTTTCCTAAAATTTTTTTTTTCAAAAAAAAGGCGATACATGTTAGTTATTTGATAGTTATGACTTTTTAAGCCTTTTTATGTTCTTTAAAACAATAAAATTATTCAAAAAATCAATTTTTGAAAAATTTATCTCCGAACCTAGTCGGATACCATAATCTCTCCAAAAATAATTTTAGCTTTGAAAGTATTTTTTTTTAACTAATTCTTTTGCATGCTACATTTATCGTTATGATAATGCACCAATTTTTTTATTTGTAATTATCATTGTGTAAATTAACGTATAATTTATTAATATTATTGTTATGAATGCCCTTTTCAGATCAAATACCAAGATAAGAAACTAATTAAATTACCTGTATTTTTTAAGGTACTTCGCTGTAAGTCAAATAATGATACTTTGAGTAACAGTTTGATCTAACCACTTTCTGAAATAATCAGTGGATTAAATTTTATTTTTGCATAAGTGTTTTTATTGAAGTTTTTTAGTAAATTTTAATCAAACATGAAAACCTATTTTTTAACAGTGTACAACCCCATTTATGGCTACAAAATCTAGTTCTATATTTAATGCATTGTGCAATAAATTAGATTGCCCATATTTTAAAGTTTTACTTCATTATTTGATATAATCTATCGAGAGTTCAGTTTTTAGTTTAAATGAATCCTATTTTGTTCTTATTGGATTTGCAATATTTATTGGCATTCATTCCTAATTTTCTTTTACAACTTCTTAATATGTTTTAACATTATTGTTTTTAAATTTATTTTGTACTGTTACAGATTTTTTTCTTCTTAGTAATGCCTTATTTTGTATACACTATAATTGAATTATCACCTGCAGTGCACGCATAGAATAAATTAGATAGATAAATTTATTTATACCGAAGTCAAACATGTCTCTTTTATTTTAGAGAATTTAGTTCCTTCATTTGTCTAAGAAATTAAAAATTAGCATTCCATTTTCCATTTTATTTTTGCTTCAAAAATAGGAATATATGTAACTGCTACCGCTCTTTCATAACAATATAACTCTGTCCCAAGTCACAGAAGCGCCCTCTAGCAACCACTTAGTTTCAGTAGACTCCATGCGAGGAAAAAAGTGTATTTGCTATGAAAAATTGTTCATGTTCTTTGCCCATTAATTTTGTTTATGAGGTATGTTGTCTTTGTGCAACCTAACTTAAATTACTAAATAACAGTTACCCGAAAGAAAGTCTTTATTGAACCTATCCTCGAATTTACCACCTTTAGTTTAATCTTAAAATCCAGCGTTCCACACAACTAACGATATTTTAATTCGTTTAATAATAAAATAATGTTAAAATCCGGATCAACCTGGAATTGATTTTATGCGAGTGAATTTTTGTGGTAATTCATAAAGGGAAAAAAAATTGCACACAGTTTACGCAAGATCAATTTGGTAAGAAAAAAATACAAAAGTAGCAAAATACATAAAAAAAAAATGAATTTGGTATTGTATCAATGAAGATTTTTTTTGACAATTTTACCCTTTTTTAGAAGCTTCCTCGCCTGTCATATTAAAACTGAAAGCCAAAACTGATATTTAAAAATTTCCTCCGCTGTTAACACAGAGGCGAAAGAAAAAATCCCCTGAAAAGGTGAAGCTTCGAAATTTATAAATTATAAATAAGTATAAAAACTTGAGGATAGAGTATATGTCATCAAACAATGTCACGTGGTTTCGACGTGACACCATCCCTCCAAAACATTCCCTCACTCGATTACAGGAAAAACTACTAAAAAATAGACCCGTCCATCTGGAGCAGACCCTCCCTGGAGTAAACCCGGTTGAGTTGTAAGTGTACACTTTATAGACATGGCGAAAAAAAAATTGCGTTCTAGTATTTTTCTAGGGCCTAAATTTTTTATCGGCGCAAAATACGTCAATCCATCAATTTCTTTTACCTCCAAAAGGTGCCGGAGAGTTGTAAAAAAATAACTTTTTAATAATTCAGCAAGACCCGATGTAAATTGCCCATGGTGGGAGATTGTGGAAGATATATATTTTTATTTTTTAAAACTTTTTTTTGTTCCCCTTCTTTTTACTCGAATCTTTTTGATCGCACTATCACTCTTATTCGTTGCGAATCACACCTTGATGCGGTTGCAGGGAAGGATCCTTCTGAACACACTCTCAAGGGAGGCAAAGAGAAGCAAAAATCCAACCCAGGGATGCGGTTGGAAACTATCTACCGCGGCACTCCGCCTTGAATTTTACATTTTCACTAAAATTTTGCCATCATAACGTAATAAAACAGTCAGTAAAGGAAAAAGGCGAATCACTTCACTGAATGTTTTCCATTTCCAGCAGGAATCCACGTTGGGTTTTCAGGAGGAAAAAAAATGTTCTTTCTTTTTAGTCTGCATTTACTTATTTTTATTTCTCGCTGCTCGGTGGTGGGAGGTTGTAATGTTTCCCTTCAGACTCGTGGTACGTGATGGGATGGATGCAAAAATTTTAAAACGTGATGAAGTCTGGTTTCTAGGGTATTGTGGTTGTATTCTGATTTTCAGTGGGCTGCATCACTCGAAGGGAATGTTTACAAATTACATTTAGAAAACATGATTGCATAAAAGAAAATTGAAAAGGAAAAAAAAACACAACTTTCTTAAGGAAAATATTCTAAAATTTTAATTTTTTTAGGGAAAAAATAACCATGGATCTCCAAACTTGTACCTACAATAAGCTCGTCTAAATCAATAACTCTCTTCATAACCCCCTTCACACTTTTCTGTGTAATATAAGTACCTTAAAATCCGGCGCATAATGCGCACTTATACTTTCAAGCTGAAATTTTTAATTTTTAGGTATGTTTGCCGTATAACGTGGGCCCCTTTTTTTTACGAAACCTGAAATGTACGGGCGCATTGCTCTTATATTTTGAAGTTATTTGTTCGAAGTATTATCCCAGGCTTTTGAAAAAATGTTGTACTTCTAGAAGTACAATCCTTTAATTTCATAACGTATGCCATTTCTTTTAAATAAACACTATTTCGATGTATGTAGAAGCCTTAATTTCTTTTAATGCTCAACTCTTTTTTTTTAATTTTTATATCCGGCGTATAACCACGCCCCCGTAAATTTCGATCTTATTTTTTGTGTTAAAAGTGTGCGTTATACGCCGGATTTTACGTTACGATACTAATAATATTACACAAAAAACTCGAATACAATAATTAAATCAAGAAAATTATCATATAATTAGGGGAAAAAAAAATGTAGTACACCTCTCTATGTGCAAATCTATATTATGATAAACTATAATATTAAATGGATATTATTATATAATAATTACAATACTTTAAAATAAAGTGAAGTTTTTAAACAAAAAAAATGTTATCAATATTCTTAAGACTTGGAATATATTATAAACCTTTTTTAAACTTCCATAGACAATATAAGAGGTCCATCTGGATATAGTAAGGAATCTCCGATCTAAACATGGATAGCTTTTTTTAAAATGCTGTTGAAAGATTATTTCTATTCCAATGATTATTCAAATATAATCATATTAGTAGGCATCATATTTTTAATTGCTTTTTCCGATTATTGAATTTTTAAATTAAGGGCGAAATAAATAAAACTTTCCGGGGTTCATTCTCTTTGTAAATGAGTCTTTTATTATGAAGTAGGGTAGCACTAAAAATTAACAAAACGCAGAAATGTTGCTTGTAAAATAAACTGGGGTGGAAGGATTCTTCTTTGTACATAGCTCTTTCTTTTAAATTATTTTTCAAAACTAAAATGAATCCTTCATTAAAGTGCAATAAAAGTAATAAATAGTTCCTACAAGAAAAATACGAATTTGGCATAAAAACGAATTCAACGACAGTTACAAAATGTTTACGAATTGAGGAAGTTCAGATTAATCAACTATATATATCAATTATTCATCGATTGTATTCAGTTATGCATCGATATATTGATTCATAAATAATTGCTTTATACATTCGTAAATAACATAAATGCCAAATAATTAATTCATAACTAATATTTAATTGATTAACAAATCTTTTCTCTACATAGTAAGAGAATGTAATTAAATACATATACAAGTATATTCCTTTGTTAAGTTTGATTTTACATGAAAAAATTTTTATTTGAAAAAAATTATGAACTTCTAGAACTGAAAACGAGAAAAATTCTATGAGTTCTGTTAACAAAATTTACAGAATTTCATAGATTTGAACCAGAATTGCATCCTAATTAATGAGTGCTTAGATGCAAGTAAAATTAAAATTTAAAAAACAATATTATTGAAAACCCTTTTGATATAGTTACTGTTCAAATACTGATTGATGAAAATGCCCTTCTCAATGGAATTTTCTTAAGTTTATTTAAGCATTATTTTTCCTGCGTTAGAGCATACGAAAATTAATTTATACATATACGTTATAAGTATAATGTGTGTGTGCGCGTGTGCGTGTGCGTATGTGTTTTGTATTTTGTTTTATATTTCAAAGTACCTATTTGAGTAAGTTTTAAATAGTGTCAATTCTTTGATTTTACTTCAGTTAGCTTCAGACATTATCTTATAGGGTTATCAATATATATCTTAATAGGAAATCTAAAAATAATCACAAAAGCAATAATTTTTTTACTAATTTCTTTCAAAGAATAGTATCAGTTCACTAAAAATAACATTGAAGATACTATTTTCGAAACTAAACAATGATTCTTCGTGATTTACTCTTTTGTTTTGTTTCATCGAAATTTCTAGCTGAATTTTAAAACAGTTGATAAGAGTTTATCCTTTGTTTTTCTATTTCCTTCATAGATAAATTTTAAAAAAAATGTTTGAATGAAAGTAAAATTGTTATTTGATTTGAATACATTGTAATCTCATTTTCTTTGATTCCCTAGCAAAAAACAAAAAGTTGTGAAATCTTTGTTAAAAGACAATTTTTTTCTCTATTTTGTATCAATATTGAACTATTTTATTTACAATATTTTTCACTTTTCAGCTCTAAAAGTTTTTTCCTTTCTTATCAAGTATAAATATAAGGGAAACTAAATGAGTTGACGAGAAGGGAAAGGGAAAAAAATAACCCCACCTTATACATACTGTTAGTTCTCTACACTGTTAGACACTAAGAAATGGCACATTGAAGTCGCTGTTGCCATTTTTTAGTTGCTTAGGTAGGGGTTCTCAACCAATGTATCAAGGCAATTTTTGTGTGTATCCAAATTCTTGAACTGTGTCACCAATTTTTATAAAAATTATTAGTTATTCTCTGAAAAAAAAATTTAAAAATCCGGAACCGAATCTTCCGCCGTTTTATAGAAATAAACTATGTATAATATTGAGATGAGTGATTCATTATTTCCTAAATTTAGATATAAAAAAATTGAGTGGGTTCGTAATCCATTTCTGATAACGGATATATCTGTTTATTAATTTACTTTGAATGAAGTGGAAGAACTAGTTTCGCTCTGTAAAAATCGAGATTAAATATCAAAACATTCCGCAGAGTCAATAAATTGATTTTTGATTAAAACTAGAGGCGATTATCTCATAGTAGCAAAAAAAAAAAAAAAAAGCTTTAAAAATACTGTAACAGTTTTCTACATCTTATTTGTCACCCATCCGGTATAGTGGTTAGTGACGCTGACTGCTGAGCCGTTGGGTTAGATTTCAAATCCCGGACTTAGCCCTGTGCCATGATGAATTTCATGGACATTGATCTGGCTTCTGCCGATCAGGTGGCATTAGTAACAACAGCACCACATCTTATTTGAGTGAATTCGGTTTTTCAACATTAACAAATATAAAAATGAAAACAAGATCCAAAATTTTAAATGTAGATGACAAAATGAGAGTGGCATTATCATTTTTCCGACCAAATATAAACGCAATTATCAAAAGTCATCAAACTCAAATTTCAGATTAAATGTATTCTTACTCTTAATTTGTAATTAATTACTCAATAAACATTTTGATGCCTTTATCATGCATATTATTTTATTTAATATTAAAAAAAATTATTATCATGAACTATTTTACATAATGTATTATAGATAAGTAAAATTCTTTTAAACTTATTTTGTTAGTGTGCTGTCAAATTTTGAAATTTATAAAAGTGTACTGCAACAACAAAAAAAAGGCTGAGAATCACTGATTTAGATAGTTTGTTATGCGTGTATTTTGTTTGACGTGTTATAGTTTTAAATACATTCAACATATGATGTCATGAATTAAAGAGTGAGAAAGCTGGTTATTGTGTGTTATACAAGACTTAACGTAGACAGTATTCTTTTCAAACAATCATTACTTAATTTCATTCCTGTTAATCCTGCCTCAGATATCAAGTTTTTAACTTTAAAAATTGGGTTAAATTGATTGATACAAGTTTACGATGTTCTTCCTAATGTTTTCTGCTGATTTATTTTTTGAAGTAAATTTGCAGTTTTAATTTATGTTGCTACATACCTACATATACAATGAAAGTAGCTTAACACGAAACTGAAGGAACTGAAATATTTTTCGCGTTTAAAGCATTGCTTCTCAAACTTTCAATACTTGCGACCCAATATTCCATCACAATTTTCATCGCACCCCCCCTCCATACTATAACAATACATTGAATTCGATAATACGATACTTTGACACTAAAGTTACAATACGACTTTAACCTCTTCGCCACCGACGTATATAAACGTCTCGCTCAGCCAGTGTGTAAATTGCCCGGACGTATATATACGTCTATCCGAAATATGTTCACTTCTATCCACACATAAAATTATTCCGAAGACTTTGGAATGCAATAAAAGGACTTTAACATTGTTTGAGAAGGATTTACTTATTTCTCAGAGGATTTTCTTATTTTCTCTTTCTCTCCCCACCCCCCAAATACACATGCGTGCAATAGTGGCATTTCGGAGTGAATCGCATAACTTTTAATGAGAAGTTAAGGGATTAATTATAAGCTGTACGTGATCGGGATAGGTGTTAATTTTTGCATATAATTTTATATATATAACCAACCGGTGCACAGTCACTGGTAATTATTAAACTTGTTCTTAGCTTAGTATTGTTAAGATAATTATAAAGTTCTAGGGGGCACGCCTCACAGTTTGAGAAGCACTGTGATAAAGAATATCGCAAAAAGAAAAAAAAACGCACCATACATCAACTAAATTAAGTTTATTAAAGTTTATTTTGCTTGCGCAAACATATGTGTATATACGCGCGTATATTTAATAAAACTTAATGAAACAAAAACATTCACAAATACTTAAAGAACATTTAATACAAAACTTGACAAATTTTTGAAGAACCAAACATTTGTTGAGTTTTTGGAAAATCTGATATTTTTTTTTTGTGTGTGTATTGTTTTTTTAGTATCAAATTGTCATCAAATTGTTCGATATCGTCCATTTTGTTATTCATTTCACCATTAGAATGTACTTGTAAATAACTGCGTGACGTTCCTTATTTTTTGGCTGACGTGGGAAAAGAGGAGCGGCAATATTCATTTCATTTTCATTGTTGGAATCTGCATCAATGGTATTTTTTGAGCTTTGAAAAAACTCCAAAATGTCTTTGTCTGCCATAATTGGGGCTATACACACATTTTATCATCTACTACAATGAACTCGTCCGATAATACAATAAAACAGTCCAATCCGGCTGGCATCATTCGTATTTTGTTCATTCAAATCTTTTCATATTAAGCAATTTTCATTTCGAGTTAAAAAGTAAAAAAAAAAAGCATGAAAATACGTAGTAGTTTGTTAGGATCGTTGTATTGTTTCGTGTTAACCGACATTTCGCCTTAAGCGTCTTCACGTTAAACGTATTTCACTGTATATGGTTTATTTGCGAAGGAGTGGCAACTATTTTAAAGACCCATTACAACAACTAAGTAAGACAATTTTCTGGTCACTTATCACTGATAAAAAGATTGGTAAGTTATTGAGTGCTATTTTATTTTCGTTTTTTATTTTTTAAATAAAAATAAAAGAAATTTCAGTTTGTGAGGTAGTTAAGGGTATATCACAATTTTTTCCAATCCCTTATGTTTGTTGTCGTTGACGTGTGTTTTTTTTATCCTGGGAACATTTGAAATACCAAGTGAAGAACAGAAAGCATTTAATACAGCAGAAGAATATTCACATTTATTACAGATGATGATGCCAGCATATAACATGAAAGGGTGCGCTGCTTTATTTTCGAGACGGAAATTGTGGCCGCGGTAGCCGAGTGGTATAGGTATCGGACCGTGGCTTGCCTTGTCACGAGTTCGAGCCCAGTACCACTAAAGACCCGCCGTGTAGGGCAGCGATGCACGTTAAATCTGTCGAGAGCTGAAACGCCCTCCCGTTGGTGTGGTACTTAGGAGAGGGGGGTGCCAGCTCAGGTGTCGTCCACGTCACTTGACCATGGTTCAAAATTACGTGGTCCGTCGCCAAAAGCCCTCGTGTAGCTGAACAGTGCGACGTTAATATTCAATCAATCAACCAATCAATCGAGACGGAAATTCATTACAGGTAAAAGACCGACTTCTTTCCCGAAGAAGATACAACCATGTCTTACTGGGATTCGAACCCGAACCCACTCGGTTACAATCTGAGGGTCATAGCCACCGTAGTGGCTGGGCGACAATCTCTTATGTTTAACGAGTATGATTAAGGTGCAACGAAGTGGCCGCGGAATCCTAGTGGTCAAAGTCACGGACCCGTGACCGGTGAGTTCTTGATTTGAGCCTTATTGCCAACTCAAGATCCACCGTGTAGAGAACTTGATGCACATTAAATCTAGCGTGGCTTAATCCCCTTGTTGACGTGAGTGGTAGGAGAGGGAGCATGTCATCTCGGGTATCGTCCTCGTCACTTGAGCATGGCTCAAAATTATATGTCCAACGTCAATAGCTCGTACAATTTTATAGTGCGACGTTTATATAAATTTCACTAACTCAAAAGCGGGAATTTTTACCTGTAATACCCATACATTTCCTCGTGTGAAGGTTTCCACACGTTCCTAGCGGTTCTCTAATCAACGAAAGAAACATGTTTGCCAAATTTAGTTCCTTAATAACAGTTCCGGAGATCTCGTATTATTAGTATTGAGTAACTGTGCGAGTCGTTTTTCTCCTATGTATAAATATAGATAGATATTAATAACACTATTTGTCATTTATATAATAATTAAATTTTCATAAATGCTTTATATTAATTTTTTTTGAAAAAGAAATTATACAAGCAGGATTATTCTGTGAAACGAAACAAATACGCGCAGAAGGCTTTATTTTATTAATTACCTTTATATAATATTACTTGTTAGTTGCGTACATTTTGCACTACAAATAAGATCTTTTTAGCTACAGTTTTTGCTGTTTGAAATTCAATCCTCATCCCTACCTTTGAAAAAAAGTAAAACAAGGGTGAAAAAAAAAAAAAAACCTCGGAGAAAGTTGCATCAGTGGACCTTTTAGGAGATGAAAACTAAATCTTGTGATCACATCAGCTCTTATATCTCAAAGCGGAAAGCATGAAATAAATTTTCACCCTACCGAATGCGGAGTATCTTATGTTATATTCATACACGCACTGAGTGAATCCCCCAGCCAGTCCCGTATGGGGTGCTTATTTTATGCCCAGCAATCATTCAAAGTTTTTGCTCGGACGAGGAGAAAGTATTGATATTGAAAGATGTGATGTATTATTCGGCCTAAGGATCAATACCTCCTACTGTTTTGTAAAGGAAATATGTATCGAAAAATCGGATAGTCATTATTGAAAGAAAGGAACATGAAAGCTTTTTGATGACCTTGGACCAGTCTTAGTTTTTAGAATAAATTACAAATATTGAGGTACATTAATCAATTTACGTTATTATACAGCTTTGGAGAAAAAGTTTAAACTGTGTTTACTAAAATGTAAGCCAAACATTTTTTTAAAAAATTTATTGCTTTTGGAAAGTTACAAAATATTAGATGAGAAAGTACACAATAGTTCTGTGCCGCTGAAGAACTGCCGTTTAGATGCGGCCAATGCACGTTAAATCTGTCGAGGTTCAAAGTCCTCCCGTTGGTGCAGTGTGGAAGTTAGGAGAGGTGCCAACTTAGGTGTCACCCTCTTCACTTGACCATGGTTGACCATCGCCAATAGCCCTCGTGTTTCTTTATAGCGCTACGTTAATGCTACTCTCGCTCATTCACCCTTTCTTTCAGATGTTTTTTATTGCATTCAAACAAATAACTCACTTCCTTCCTCAGTGGCTCGACAGCCCAGGGTGGGCCTTGGCCTTCTCAAGAAGCCTTTTCGAGGCCAGCCTTCTTCCTACTAGTGTTTTCCAATTTTTAGTTCTCAAAACTAGGAGATCTTTTTCTAGACCATCAATCCATCTAACAAGGGGAGGGCACGATTAAGGAAATTCATTTTGGGTGAAGATTTGGTGTAATAGTAGTACTCCTTTAGAGTGTTCAACCCTAAAAAAAATTAAATTAATTGAAAAAAAAAAGTTGATCGCGTGATTCGAGCCCTATCCACCGGCGCAGAAAGCGGGCGTTCTATTAAGTATACCAGTGAGTCGCTGGCAGTAATTAAAATGAAATTGTATATAAGCTAAGCATGAATTTCAAAGGCTATTTTCTCAGAATTGACTGGCCATTCGGCGAAAGTACATTGAGGGTTGAACACCCTAAAGGAGTACAACTATTACATCAAGTCTCGACCCCAAATGAATTTCCTTAGTCATGTCCTCCCCTTGTAAGATTTGGTCTGCCTTTTCTCCGTGTCCCAATTGTTTCTGCATTGAAGACTTTTTTAGTGGGGCGGTCTTCGTCTATTCTGACAACGCGACTTGCCCATTTTATTTGTTGCACTTTTTTTTTTAAGTTAACGATATCAGATTCTTTATATGAGTGACAGAGCTCAAAATTTGAACTTCACCACATTCCCTTTTCCTGAATTCCTCCAAAAATAAATCTTAAAATCTTCTTTTAGATACTTATCATATTTTTATCAGTTCGAGACATGGACCAAGTTTCAGACGCATAAGTTAATACTCATCTTAAGACTTTTATACAATAGAACCACAGAGTAGCGCACACAGGAATTTTTCAAGGGGGGATTCCAGGGTCGAAAGTCCACTATTCTCGTATCATCTCCAATACGCCGCCCAAAATATTCTTTCGATTTTGTCGATTTTCGGAAACAAAGCACAGTAAAAAATTAATTACTGAATAAATAATTAGCATTAATTAATTAATAAAATTAATTATTAACAACAAATTAAATTTTGCGTACTATTAATAGGAAATAAAACAAAAATCAAGGACTATTGGGGGTTTCGGACACGGAGATACCCCCCGTGTGCACCACTGAAAAGAACATTTGTTTTCCTTTTGATTAAACTCGATTTCATATTTTCGTATTCCATTAAGACATCTATTAGCCATAGTTATTCTCTTTTGGATGTTCGTAGTCCAATAACCCACTAACAGATAATTCAGATTTGAGAAAGTTTGAAGCTTAGCATGAATTTCTTGAATATTTGAGCTTTTTATTTCCCTATCATTCTGTATTTATTTCACACAAATATTTATTTTATTAAAATCTACATTACTGATTTTGAAATACAGTCGGACCTCTATTTAACGCAGTCGTTAACTCTAGGAAAAGAGTTCGTTACATAGAAAATTTGTTAAATAGAGATTCATCTTTTAATGTATTTTGGAGACCATATAAAACAAGTTTTAAATTCATAAGCACTATATACAATTTAAAAAAGTAATTCACACTTTTTGGAAAATAAATATCTGTTCATCTTGTATATCTTACCCATCAAAAAACAATCTGCAAGAAGAGCAAGAAAAAAAAATATTTTTCAGGAAAACACTGTATTTTCAACTTTAAAAAAATAATTTTTTATTAAAATCAACGAATTTTTTAACGACATTTTCTTCTTTTAAACCTACAAGTAATTTTAAGCATATATTATTTTATAACCAGTAATTTTAAGCATACAAAACCACATGCATCCTTAAAAATTCAATTATTTATAAAATCTGTTTTTTTTTGTTTAAAAAATTACTGCAATTTCATTGCTCTAGGTGATTTAGAAACCTAGTAATGCAGTTCAAGATCACTGATCAACATAAAATACGCTAAAAGAGAATAATTTGAAAAATTTCCTGAAAAATTTTTTTAAATAGGGAAGAAAAAAAAATTGAATCGTAAGATAAAAAGTTCGCAAAATAGAAAAGGCACTTCGTTGTTTGGTGGTTATTTTATGAAGAAAATAGTAAAATGGGGTGCTTATGTATTATCGCAGCCTATTGGTGGCATAGGAAAAGAAGTTCGTGATTGCCAATTCAGCGCATACGACACTCGCAAAATTGGGGTAGCCAACTTGGTGAGCTATCTTGAATGTTGGCGATTGTTGCAATAATACGCAAGTACCGTAAAATGTTCTTGGTTCCAAGAAAATGTTTGCAAAATAAAGAAATTCACGAAATAAAGGTTCGTTATATAGATGGAGATTTGACTGTATAATGAAAAACTTGTTACAAAATTAAACTTAAATCTTGGAAATTTTTTAAACGCTCTTAAAAATTTAAAACACACAAGCAGAAGATTATAGCCCAGGTTTTATTGCTTCCAATCGCTAATGTATTTGTTATTCTGCCTTCCTCTTGGAAGCAATTAGGTGATAGCGTTCCAGAGATTGAATTTATACGTTAATGGTTGTACAACATACAAGGCCGGAAAGCAACACACCCGCAATCTATAATGCATTAAAAAGGCTGAAAGTCGTGGCATAATATTAATAAAGAGAGATAAATTAACGCGAGGTTGTAAAATATGAAAGGATAAAAAATGAGGGAACGCGCTTAATTCCGACCTAGTAAAGTTACCAAAGGGGAAAATAACTCATGAATGAGCACTTTTACGGGAAATATAGTTGATGAGGTGATATATTTTTACCCACACCGCCTCATGTTCGTACTTGTGATTGAGTGATGCGAATATTATCTCAATCAATTCATACATGTTTTTGTAATGAAGGCCTTGATAACTTATTCCGTAATAGAAGCAAATATATTTCTATTAATCTGAAATACGGAGAAAAGCTGATTGAGTTTCTTATTTCTTTTCCCTTTTTTTGGAACAAATACATTTATGCTAGCTGGTTACTCGTTCTTCACACAGGTGAAAGGAAAAATATAAAAATCGAGGTAGAAGGACAAATTTTTTTTTAATGAATTCAGGATTAAAGTAACTTTCTGAATAATTTTAAGAAAATTGTCGAAATTAAACGAATTAACCAAGTATTTCTCCTGTTCATCTGTTGGTAAATACATGATTATCCACAACAAATACCTAAATATTATCTTTTACATCGCAATCGGAGATTTCCTCAAAACCCGTAAACAGCGGTTCTCTATTCGACAAAAGAATCATACTTGCCAAATTTCAAGTGTGTCAGTCGAATTGATCTATTCCCCCCTCCCTTAAACATCCTTGGGAATCAAATTATCCCTAACCCGTTTTTAGCAGATCAACAAATGAAATATGTTCACTATGTTTCAAGTTCATTTGTCTAATTGTTCAAAAACGGGGAATTTTGCTGTACAACTCCCCAATAGCTCCTCACAGCATCTTTTGGGAGTAAACTTCTGCAAAATCCGTTCTTAGCAGATCTCTATTAATAAAAATAGCACGCTTGCGAAATTTCAAATCATTAGTTGTAATCGTTCAGAAACGGGGATGTTTTATATGTGCACCGTTTACACCCCCCTTCTCCGGTAGTAAATTTCAACAAAATTCGTTTTAGATGGATCTCAACACAACAAAAGAACCATGCTTATCCAATTTCAAGTTTGAAGAGTGAGAGAGAGAGAGATCTAATACTCTAAAAGCAGCATTTTTTTAAAATCGAAAGCGTCCTTGCATCATTTCAATTCATTTTGACCTCAATTTATTTTTGATTAAAATTAGTGGCGATTATCTCATAATAGACAAAAAGGCTTTAGAAAAATTGTTACAATTTTCTACATCTTATTTACGTGAATTGGGATTTTCAGCATTAACAAATAGAAAAATGAGAAAAAGATCGGGACTTTGAAATGAAGAGGACAAAATGAGAATGGCATTATCATTTTTTCCGACTACATATGAACGAAATTATCAAGGATCGTCAAGCTCAAATTTTGCTGTAATGAATTACTTTATAAACACTTCGTTGTCTTTGTCGTACATATTATTTTTTGAACGTTGAAAACTATCAAACTATTTTACAAAGTGTATTGTAGATAAATAAAATTCTTTGAAACTTATTTTATTGTTAGGGTGCCACCAAATCTTGAAATAGTCAAAAGTGTACCGCAAAAAGAAAAAAGTGTGTGTGCTTATGACCACAAGTTTCACAATTATTTAAATATCTAAAAAAAAACTCCTTCAAGCGTTGTTCGTTCTTTGTCGTGCTTTCATTTGGATCATTTGGCATAATTAAATTGAATTCTGATTTTTTAAAAAGTCTACCAAAGAACTTTGATTTGTCTTTTGAAAAATCTGCATAAAAATCCCTACTTAAAATAATAGGCAATTTGTTCAGAAGAGTTGATCCGGCTTAACAGTGTAGGTAACTAAATTTTTGTGAATGAATTGGATAATTTTCTCTACACTTTGATTTGCTGAAATATAAATAGTAACCATTAGAATTATTTGTCTATTTTCTGCTCCACATTTCGCTACACAAATTTCTCCGATACATGACTCATTAAACCCCAAATGATTCAGTAGTATTGTTACCATTGTTACGAGCGTTACAAAGCCAAGCGTAACAATGCTTGGCTTTTGAAAGCGCATCATTCAAGTTCACTCTCCAGCAAAACGCGCCTAAAGAAGTTATCACTTCAAAAAGGTTGAGAATCACAGGTCTATAGTATGGTAGTGTGCAGTGGCGCACACAAGGGGGGTCCTGGGGTCCGGTCCCCCCTCAAAACCCTTGATTTTTTTCGATTGAATATAATCCTATGTATATAGCACGTAAAATTTAATTAAGTATTTGTTATTAATAATTAATTTTATTAATTAATGCTAGATTTTTTACTGCTTTTTGTTCCCGAAAATCGACAAAATCAAAAGAATTTGTTAGGTGGCGTATTGGAGAATGATACGAGAATAGTGAACTTTCAACCCCCCCATCATGTTTTTTTTTTTTTGTTTCATGGATAACGTTCTTCAGAAAGAACCCGGTTGATAAGTTGTTTTGTTGATATTTGCAGAATAATTTGACAACATTATTTTAAGTAAATCACCGTGCACTAAAAATAGTTATAAATTCTTCCAGAAAATGTTTTAAAAAGCATTTAAGAGACGTTCTGGTATGAAAATAATTTAAATAAAAATTTCCCCCAAGTTCTAAGGACTAATATCAATTTCAAAACTATTTATAGTTCTCAAGACTTTATGCTGAGTAAATCATTTTTAAATTTTATGCGCAGTTTTCAAACTAGTAAAGTAAGTTGAAACATAACACGAAAGAAATTTAAAATAACACATATAAATCATTTAAATGCATCTTCTTTACGCAAAACAGACGTTGGCTGCAAGACTATGTTTCTAATTTACGAACACATTTAAAACTGCCGTCCAATCTATTACTTTAAGAGATCTTTATTCAGTTATTTATCTATTACATCTCTATATCTCATGTTCGAATGAAAAAAAGAATTCACCATCAGTTTCTGCCACAAACATTCTCCATTTCGACTTGCATGTCGAGATTGTGATGGATTGCAAGAGTTTAAATTTGTTGAAAGGAAAGAACAGTAATTTTCTTTGTGAGTTTTAAACCTCGCATCCGTGTACAAAGCCTGCAATCGTTTATAAACCCTGTCACAATGTTTATTTATGACTTTGGAGAATATGAGCAAGAGGTATTTTTAAGTTGGTAAAATTGTGTTTTCTTAGTTACTAGAATTTGTCTATATTTTGGTTAGTTTTGAAAGATAGTTATGAACTTAGTCGAGCAGAATTACTATCAGCTAAAGTAGCAACGTCGAGGCATCGCGTTGTCGAACACGCACAATTTTTTCTTATTGTAATTAAATCATTTGGACTCAATATAAAAATACAATTCCTAAGATTCATGTTATAAATTTGTTAAAAAAACTACCACCAAAATTATTTAAACTTTATATAAATATTTCTCAGGTAAATTGTTAAATTTAATTCTTATATTTTCATATCCTCTATTAAAAACGATAAAAATAACATTTTTAAGGTGACTACGTTCAGAAACATGATTTTGAAAAAGTGTACGAATGAATAACTTTTTGATATTTAATGTCAGTTGAATTCAGTGGCGCACACAGAAATTTTTCAAGGGGGGGGGTCGAAAGTTCACCCTTCTTGTATCATGCTCCTTTTGATTTTGTCGATTTTCGGGAACAAAACACAGTAAAAAACTTATTGTTGAATAAATAATTAGCATTAATTAATGAAACTAATAATTAATAACAAATACTTAATTAAATGTTACGTGCTATATACTTAGAATTATAATCAATCGGAAAAAAATCAAGGGTTTTTTTGGGGGTCCAACATCCCCCCCCCTTGTATGTGCCACTGGTTGAATTAGAATATTTTATTTAAAGAAAAATATTTTAAATGCAATTTTTTTTTGGCAAATAATGAAGGAAATGAATGAAATTTACTTGATGAAAAATACTTAGATGATAAAAAAAAAAGTATTTTGCTTATGTATAGCTAGGACTTCTATACAGGGGAATGAACCAGAAATTTTGAAAAAAATCAGCGAATGAGTTTCGATTAACTAAAATAATAACCGATGTTTTTTGTTAAAATTTCTCTACTCTGATATATATTAAAATATGAATAAATCCACTTCCAGAAATCATACATTTCAAAAATTCTAGTTCAGACTCAGTACAGAGAGAGAGAGAGAGAAGTCAGCTATATTTAAGTAAAATATTACATTGGGTGATCAGTTAACGAACAGATCGGTTAACGAATACTTTCACGAAAGATTTTTGTGTTCGGATAACGAACACATATTCGGAGGTGATCAGGGAGACACCCCTGAAATTATGGGTGAAATTTTGACAACTGCTAGAGATCTGGAATTGGAGGTGAACGAGGATGAGCTCATAATGGGACATGAAGATGAACTGACGATAGAAGAACTCCAAGAATTTTTGAATGAAGAACACCAAGAAACGCAACGAAATATGTCTCCTTCCGAACAAGAGGAAGACGAAAGAGGACCAATGCCGACATCTGCCTTTAAAGATCTTTTGAAAAAGTGGGAGGCTGCCAGAGCAATAGTCTTAGAATGACACCCAAACCAAACTGATGTCAGTAGGGTTGGGGATCTTTACAACGACAATGCTATTAATTACTTTCGGAAAATCCTGAAAAAGGGAGAAAAGCAATCGACATTGGACATGTTCTTCAACGCCCCATAAGCAAAAAATGAAAAGGACTGATTAATATGCAAGACTATATGTTTGTATTATTTTTTTAAAAACTTACTAAGAAATTATACATTTTTTAAAATTTAATTTTTAGGGTCTCCAGAACGAATTAATCGATTTCACATAGAAGTCTATGGTGAATCAATGATCGGTTAACGAACAATTCGGATAGCGAACATAGTCTTGGAACGGATTATGTTCGTTAACCGATCACCCACACTGTATTATTATAGAAGCATTTTTCGTAAAAGGAAAATATTTTGACAAAATGTCATTCATTCTCCCTTATTTGCTCCAAAAATGCATTTTAATAATTATTTATTGTAATAATATTATAACGGTTTTTTATATATATATGTTAATTCAAGTGACATTAAATATCAAGAAAGTTACTCATCTGTACACTTTTTGAGAATCGTAGCTCCGATTGATACTTTAAATGCATAGAATTAGGAAGTAAGAATTGATTTTTTGATACATAGCAGTGTTTTATTTGAAAATAATAAATAAAAGGTCACAATACAATTTGGTTTATAATAACTTGAGTTTATCAATTACTTTTTATGAGAATTACTTGGTATATTGAATACATTGTAGAGCCGTGGTTCTCAAACTTTTGGACACGCCCCAATAGGGGGGTGATAATCTTACGTGAGGGCCGCTAGCATATCGAAAAGTCGAAAATAAAAGATTTAAAAAATTATTAATTTACTGTAAGAAAGCGAAACAAAAACTTCTGACATAATAAAAAGTAAGATACACATTCACACTGATATAATATAATTGTATCAATACTGCACAATGTATTCGATAATTAATTTTATTGATTACTAAGTTAAGAGCAAGTTTAATAATTATTTTATATAATAAGTTCTATGGTTGATATTTAAAGTCGTATTGTAGCGTTGGCATCAAAGAACATTATTATTTAATACATTATTATTGTATGGAGAGCGACGTGATAAAAATTGCGATTGAAAGTTAGGTCTCCAATGTAGAAAGTTTGAAAAGCACTGTTGTAGAACATTGTTAGCTCATTCAAGTCTAATTATCTGAATTTATTGATTTCATTTTAAGGCTGTCATCGACAAATGATTCCAATATTTGGACAAATAGATTGAGGTGACTGATTTTTTTTAATAGCATATTTTTAATTTTTTTTTAAAAAAAGGATTTTTGTTGTATATGTTAAAATAAAGATCTCTTTTAAACTTTTTAAATGAAAAATTTTCTCTCTCTATACAATAAATTCGTTTTTCAATAAAATCTATTCATGTGCTTTTTATAGATACTATATATTGTTTGCAGCTCTAAAAACCACAAAACGCGTGTTACTTTGAAGAATTCAGTAGAAATATTAAAAAATAATTTTTTGAAAGAGAAGACTGTTTTCTTCTATAGAAAAATAACTCGAATAAGATAAAAGTGTCCTTTCAAAATCAAAACAATCGTTGAAAGACATAAATTTCATTTTAAATCTTAAGCATGAACAGCCAATACGACTTATTGCCTGATAAGTAATCGAACTTGTTGTTCACTCCATCACTTACAAAGCATAAAATGCGGCGTCTTATATTACTTCGAGAAGAAATAGGTACTAAATGATTTTAGATTTATTATACTACTTAGTCATGACAACCTCTGAAACAGCAATACGATAATTCCTAAGATAACACTTCGTCAAAACTTTTACGGGTGCAAAGTATTCAGATGAAATATATGTTGATTGGTTTTTTTTTGTATAATGTATCAGAGTTTTGTAGCTTTCAGAAAAGTTGAAATAGAACATGAACCTAACCTAATGGATTTACTAAAGGGTTTAATATTGTCTTCAATTACTAAGATAAGAAAAGTACATATAAGGATAACTGAACCAAAGCCATACTTTTCATTTAATCTTTGTTCTGCCTTACATATTCACATATGACGTTCAATAGCTAATGTTTTCTCAACAAAGATTACCCATCACTAAAATTTAAACTCTGTGTGTTTCATTACCTTTTATGGTCACAACCCGAACTATTTTGCGCATTGGAAATAATTCAGTGGCGCACACAAGGTGTGTGGGTGGGGGTCCTTTGGGTCCGGACCCCACCACCAAAATCCCTAGATTTTTTCTTCCGATTGATTATAATCCTGTGTATACAGTACGTAAAATTTAATTATTTGTTAAAATTAATCAACTTTATTAATTAATGCTAATTATTTATTAAATTAATTTTTTACTGTTTTTTTTTTGTTTCCGAAAGTTGACAAAATCAAAAAGAGCATGATACGGGAATGGTGGACTTTTGACCCTGGATCCTCCTTGAAAAATTCCTGTGTGCACTACTGGAGTGATATAATTCTTTCATTCGAAACCTGAAGTGAAAGTTGAGTTTGTAATAACTGAAATAACAATGCATTCCAAAATCCCAAATTAGATCAATTTGGCGTTAATCTGCACTATTGACATAAGATTGAAGGCTCCCTGGCGTGATCATAAATGAATGACTGTAAGCCAGTGGCGCACACAAGGGGGGGTCCTAGGGGTCCGTACCCCCCCAAAAGCTCTTGATTTTTTCTGATTAATTATAATTTTAAGTATATTGTACGTCAAATTTAATAAAATATTTGTTATTAATGATTAATTTTATTGATTAATGCTGATTATTCAGTAATTAGTTTTTTACTGTTTTTTATTCCCAAAACTCGACAAAATCAAAAGGAGCATGACATAAAAATGGTGGACTTTCGACCTTGGATCCCTCCCCTTGAACAATTCCTGTGTGCGCTACTGCTTTAAGCATATATAGCTTAACTCTGCTTTACTGTCCTAAATCACTGACAGTTTTGGAAAACAATTTTCAATTTGGTTCAATTTCCCCAAACGAAAAAATATAAAACAAATAATACTTCAAATGTTTTTTATTTTTAATTTCAGTTTAATAATTCTGGTTCTCTCTGTTTTGTAGGATATTTAATTTATCCCACATTTCTTTACATGTTACAAAATACACAACAAAAGTGGATTTATTCTCATAATGACTAATTGATAGATCAATGTTGTTTAACCTTGAATTGATACATTAGCATCTGGTTTTAAATTTTCGTAAATAATAGATTAATTAGAGTTTTCATTAATTGCTTTAATAAACAGCCACTTTAATTTGAATTTAGACACAGTGTGAAATAGTTATTTGATTATTGATTGAAGATATAAGAAAGTTCATTAAAAGAATCCTGTTTAAATAGCTTGTATCGTTGAATGAGGACCCAAGAAATCCTCCAGAAAATGCGAATGAAAATTAGTCAGTGCTCCCATGATTTGAAACAAGGTTATTAGTTCTACAAGGGGGAGGGGGAAGTAAATTAAACTTCATTTATATTCTTGTCTACCTGTCTCTGTACAAACTACGATAACTGTTCAAAAACGTTCATAATAATAACCATAATTTATTAATAGGCCCATTCTATTCAATGCAACACAAAAACAGTTCTGTTGACATTTAGTTTTGCAGTTGTATCATAAGATTCACGCTTGACCATATGTGAGCACCAAGTGCTCGTAAATTCAAGTGTGGAACAAAATGTTTAAGGTGAAATTTTGAATCAAGTATTGAAATAACAAATAATTTCAGGATATTATTTAAAATATCAGCATATTTTTAAAATATTACGACAGTTTTAATGCATGGAAACAGTAGAAGAAGGATATCAGAGAAATTAATATGTGTCTGATAACTTATTTTTAAAGCGAATTTGTGCATCCTAATACGGAATTTCATTTTTTTAATAATTACAATAAAAGATGCCGTTCTTTAAGTAGTCAACACCAATATATATGATACTTAAACTTGTTCAAAGGTCTAAAAGCATGAATTACTTTTTATTCTATTTTTATTGGTGATAATGAAATAAAATCAACTAAAAACCTAAAGATAATAACAAAATTATTTTTAATAATGCATGTTAAATTACATTAATAAATAATGAGATTTTAATAGATTGTTGTGCATAGGTCTTCAAATTAATTACTTAAGAAAAATGATCCCCTAAATTAAAAATACCATAACACATACAGTGGAAAAATACCATAGTTTTTACTGCGAACATTCGAAATTGCACTTGAAAATTCGATTGCGGCATCCTAAACTTATCAGACAATTCCATCGCTGTTCTGTATTTCTGAAAAAACCCACAAATTTAGAAACTCTCAAGATACAAAAAGTCCATGAAAAGTAACAATTTAACACTAAGAAACTAAAAATATTACCCTAAAATAAACACCCATCTCAACTTAACCAACTTAATATTCATGCACGAAGTGTAGCGAAATATTTTAAAATTTTCTTTCAAAAAAGATATTTTAAAATTAACGCTCGGGGTCATTATCCAGAGAAGCGTCCGCCGCAAACTCATTAACATTCTTTTTCCCTTTCCTCCCCTCAACATGTACTTGGCACAAACTCTACACTCACGAAAGGCAATCAACAAGGACTTTCGTTTTCTTGTAGGTGAGGGTTGTGCTCTCTCTTTTAACGCCCGAGTACTGCATCTGTCCGTCTGTCCTCGCACAGGGGGCTACCGCTGAAAACGATATTCCCCCTCGCCGCGTGTGGTCCACCTAGGAACCTAATTAAGCGCATTCCATCTTTCAAAAGTCCCTCAGCAGTTTCCCCCCAAAGAGAAACAAGTGCGTGCTGGTGTTGGGGGTGTTAAGAGTTTTGTTTCGGGAAATTTTCGCCCAAGAGGGGAAAGAGGAACATATTCCTGATTGCGGAATGGGGATGTAGGGGAAACATTAACATTAATTTAGGAATTTAATGCGGCAGAACGGTTGGAAGTTCATAAACTAGACCAATATGTGATACATCGTTTGTGTTAAGACGCTTGCAACAGTATCTCTCTTGGGAAAATTAATGCATAAATCTTATTCATTTGTTAATTAAAACTAAGAATTCAGATGTTAAGAACGGGGTTTAAGAGCTAGAAGAGTTTTTAGTGTAAAGTGAAAATTATATTTGCACTTCGTATCAATTTATTATTTCTTTTAATTTTATCTATTAATATTAGAAAATTGTATAAAAATATAATCACATTAACCCAGTAGCTCACACAGGAATTTTTCAAGGGGAGAGGTCCAGGGTCGAAAGTTTACCATTCTTGTATTACGCTCCTTTTGATTTTGTCGATTTTCGGGAACAAAACACAGTAAAAGACTAATTATTTAATAAATAATTGGCATTAATTATTAAAATTAATCATTAATAACAAATACTTAACTAAATTTTACGTACTATATACTTAGAATTTTAATCAATCAGAAAATAAATCAAGGGCTTGGGGGGGTCCGACCCCCAGGACCCTCCCCCTTGTGTGCGCCACTGCATTAGCCCCTTAACGTATGCACTCGAGTTTATTCGAGCACACTAAACAGGTCAAACTGCGCTTTCGAGATAATTCGAGTGGCTTTTGTATTTTATGCTGCTGTGACTTTCACATTCGAATATAAGCTTGTATAACATACAAGATTGCAATATTCGATACTTATCTGCAATGTGAAGCAAAATCCAAGATAAAAATAAAATTTTTTGATTGATTTCGTACTTTTTTTGTTACCAAAACAAAGTTCTAAAATGTGTTTCTTTAAATAAAAAAAAATGATTCTTTTTTAGCTGATTTTCTTTTTAAAAAATGAGTGCGTTCAAGTTTTGAATGCTAAGATTAGGTGTTAAACAAATAGTTTTTCAGGTAGAAAATGCTTCTTATGCTTTAAGGTGGATCGAATTTGTTTTCTCTTCAAAATATATAAAACCTATGCGAAAAGAAATGTTCTCTGGTGATGAAGGAAAAAATAAAATAATTAACTTTTATGCTATAAAGACTACCTTAAGAATGGAAGAAAATTTAGGTATTTTATTTTTTTGGTGTAAAAAGTCAATAATTTTTATTAAAGAAAAACTGGTATTTTAGCTCTTTTCAACATTTATTGCAATGAGAGGGCACTTACTAAATAATTGCAAGAAAAAAAATGTCGAGTGCATTTAACAGCTTCTTCTTTAGTATAGAATTTTTTTTAAAAAAACCCCAACTGCCGAAATTATATTGCATTATAAATCGGAAGACAGAAAAAAAGCTTGAATCGGAGTGATTCGACGGTACGGGAAGAGAGAGAACTGAGGTTATGAAATGTTGCAATCAGCATTGTGCTACTCAGTATTCATCTGTCAATAATCATCACTTTTGGTTATTTACATTCTAGAGAAACAATTTTATTCCGAGTCTGAAATATTTATCCCAAAATTAAGTCTGTTTGCATTTTTTTAAAAATTTAACCCTTTTGTGGTAATATTGAATATTGAAATTACTTTTTTTAATTATTTTTCCCCTAATCTCCAGACTATAGCACATTTTTTGTCCGCATATGCAGGTTCCGATTGAAAATTTTTTTTCTCTATAAAACCACGATCCCCCTCCAAATGAGCCTATTCTGTGTATACTAACATATATAGAGAACGTATGTATATATCTTGCTCATTTCCGAATGAATCGAATTTTTTTAAAAATAAACATGAGCTCCTATGTCCGTTTTACAGTAAAATGGCCTTTTTTTTTTATTTTGTGTGTTAAAGTAAAAAGCTATATGTTTATCAAATATTCTTAAATTGTCAAGAAGGGAATTATCAGCATATGTTATCGCATGAATTTACATTGAGGTATCATTTACTTCCAACTGGAAAAAGTGTTAAAAGTTTGACTCCTGAGCTTTAGTATTAAACGGAAAAAAAAACTTTGAACCAGTGGTGCTTCTCAATCTTTCAACAAATGCGACTCAATTTTCGGTCATAATTTTCATCGCCCCCTCTCCCACCATACATGCAATAATAACGCACTTTAGTGCTAAAGCTAAAACACGACCTTAATAAATGAACTGTACAAATGATTAAGATAAGCATGAAATTTCGTATATAATTTTGTATACGACAAGCCCATGGGAATCGTTAGTAATTAAACTTGTTCTTCCCTTAGCATTGATAAATCAATTATCAAATACATTGAACAGTACTGATTCGTTAATAATTGATTATATCAGTGTAAATATGTACTTTATTTTTTTATTATCATAATGTATTTTATTTTGCTTCCTTTCAGTAAGTTAAATTTTTTTTTAAATCTTTTATTTTAGACCTTTCGATATGCTCACCCCCCCAACGTAAGGTTATCATGTCCCCCTCTTGGGGGGGGGGCGCTCCACAGTTTGAGAGACGCTGCTTTAGACGAAATACAACTCGCATTTATGTTGAAAAGTCATTATGTACACGACGAATACGGAAGTGAATTTTTAGTAGTTTACTCCTAGAGTTATCATAGATATTAATAGCAGGAATACCAGTTAATCCACGATACTCTCAAATGATTGAGTGCTGACGCCAAAACTGACGTAATAATGCATTCACCATATTCCAAAGTGTTGAACCCTTTCTCAGCATGGAGCTGAAAAACGAACATTTTGTTTAAAAGTAAGATGTGACCTGTTGTGTTTATATAAACGATCTCGCACTCCGTTGATTTATATTTAAACATGTCTGGTTTATAAAAATTTTGTTGATAAAGAACGGTATTTTTGACGAAATAAATTTGATGAAAATGTATGGCAGCGATTCTCAAACTGTGGGGTGCACCCTCTAGGAATGTTATAGCCCTAAGTAGTTGGCACGGGCGTGTCGAAAAAAAAAAGATTATTTAAAAAAATTATTAATCTGCTGAAAGGAAGCAAAACAAATGTGTTTTGACATAATAAAAGATAAAATACACACACTGATTTAAGATACTTATAAATGTATCAGTATTGCACATTGTATTTGATAATTAATTTATCAACACTAAATTAAGAAACAAGTTTAATAATTATTAGTGACTCCCATGGGCTTGCCTTACAGAGCAAAGCTTTTCAAAAGATTTAATATTAGAAATTAACACACACTATTTCTTTTTATATATTTAGTTGAGATTTATATTTTGTTTTGAGAAAATAAATGTTTAATTAAAAAAAAAATTTTTTTTTGCTATCTATTCAATTTAGAAGTTAGAAAGGAAAAGTAACATAATACCTACTTTATTACTTAAAAGTAACTCATTTAAAATATCTAATGCTGAATCAAAAGTATGTACAGTGGTGGACCAAAATTCTGGACACTTTTTTAAATTGTTATGTTTTTTAAGTTTGTATGCTTATAGAAAATGTTGCGCAGCACAAAGTGCAAAGTATTTTACATCATTTTAAAGGTAATTTATTACTGAATTCACAATACAAAAAACAAAGTTCAAATATTTGAAAAGCAAAAAAGGTTATGCTGCACTAACTATCGATATGTGGTAGACACTGTTGATAGCAGTGAGTTATGCTGCACTAACTATCGATATGTGGTAGACACTGTTGATAGCAGTGAGTTATGTGCTTAGTGGAGTAGCCTTTATTTTTTATTACAGCTTCACGTCTCTGTTGTATTGATCTGAAAGCAGTTTTAAGCTCTTCCTTTGTTACTACATGGTGCCAGGAAACAATTATATCCTCAATCAGTTCCTTTTTATTTCATGGGTACATCATTCGGGCAATATTAATATCTATTGTACATCGGTAGTTATTGCAGCATAACATTTTTTACGTTGCAAGTATTCAAATTTCGTATTTTGTATAAAATTTAGTATCAAATTATCTTTAAAATGATATATAAGACTTTGCATTTTGTGCAACGTAACATTTTTTATAAGCATACAAACTTGAAAAACTTAAGGGGAGTTGGAAACCTCTCTCTTTCTCTATGCTGACAATGTTAAATTAGCTGTTTTCGATGTACCTTTTCTCAAATTCTGTTTTATGTACATGCTTGAAATTTTTCATACTATTAAAATACACCTCTCTCATTATACTAAAATGAGCTTTTAGCTAATTTTGAATTTTTAATAAATTATGAATGGGTGAGGTCGATAGCTCCTGATTTTAACCACAAATGGTGTGGTTATTCTAGAAATGTCTAGAACGGATTATGAGCAGACTTTGAGTTATGTATAACTTGACTGCTCAAGCAAAGGCGTGGACTGTATACTTTAAAAATTGTTTGTTTATTGAGGACGGTAGGTACGTCCGCTCCGAGGATGCATTACAAGCATACTGACGAAATGTAAACAAGGAGGACTACTAGCGCCCCTCTGCACATGCGGGTCGTAACAGAGTCCCCGCCATTGAAATGAAATTTCAATACAAATACATAATGCAATTGACGATACTTACATACAAAATACACAATATTTACAAAGCAAAAAGGCATGCACAATATTAAATGCAAATACACACAATATTTACAGCACTTAAATGAAATACACAATATTTACAGTAATTACTAATAACAAAATTCATACAGGTAATATACAAAGATTTCTGATTGTCCTTTTTAATATATTTCCGTTTGGCATACGCAGGTTCACAACTCGCACCTTACCATCGGTGCCAGGAAAATTTCAGTTATTCTTCCGGTACTCCATTTCGTACTAGGAAGATTTTCGTCTTTGATTAAAACTAAGGTTCCTACAGAAACATTATTTTTGTTAAATTTCCACTTGTGACGTTCTTGTAAATTATTCAAATAATCGCGTTTCCAAAGCCTATATATATGTTGGGTAATTTTTTACTTTTCTTCCCATCTCGACAACTGATTCTCGTTTATATTAGTTATTTGCGGTTCAACTATGGATGTTAGGGGTCTACCTACTAAGAAGTGTCCAGGGGGTCAGTGTTTCGAAATCATCGAAATTTGACGTCAAAGGAGTGAGTGGTCGGGAATTTAGCACAGCCTCAATTTCACAAAGTATTGTGATGAACTCTTCGAGAGTTAAATGTGCGTTCCCCACGACTCTTTTAAGTGGAATTTAAATGCCTTTACTCCTGCTTCCCATCGCCCTCCATGGTTTGGGGACTTGGGTGGGATAAAATTCCACTCTATCGATTCATTTGTCAAAAATTCTGCTAATGTGTGATCAGGTAATTTAATCATTTTGAACAATTTTTTAATTTCGGCATTTGCGCCAACAAATGTTTTAGCGTTGTCGGTGGTGATTTTTGCACACTTTCCTCTCCTACCAAAAACGTTTTAAACTTGCAATGAATGCTTGGGATGTGAGATCTGTCACAAAATCTAAATGAATTGCTTTTGTACATAAACATACATAGACTACTACATAAATTTTATTTAATGCCCTTTTCTTTGATTTTTAAACTTAATGAAGAATGGGCCTGCAAAATCAACGCCCGTGACATTAAAGGGATAATTCGGTGTTACACGATCTCTCGGTAGGTTAGCCATAATTTGATTCATAGTGATGGGCTTGTTCTTAAAGCAATTCACACATTCATGAATAATTCTACGACAGTTATTTCTGCTATTGAGTGGCCAGAATTTTTGACGAACAAGATATAAAAGTGAGTGGGGTCCTGCATGCAAATATTTTTTATGATAATGGCTCAATATAATATCAGTTAAAACGTTTCTACTAGGTAAAATTATGGGAAATTTAGCCTTCTCATTTAAATTTGAATTGGCAAGTCTGCCTCCTACTCTAATGATGTTGCTCTCATCAAGAAAAACATTAAGTGGAGTCAATTTGCTTTTCATAGGAATAGGCTCACCTGCCAACAATTTGCGCATTTCTTCATAGAACTCCCTTTCATGCAATGAGTGGATCAGCCAGTTCTCAGCATGACTTACCTCCTGTGAAGTAAGGGGTCCCTTTATCTTTGTAATTCTGGTTCTGCAGTTGTGTATGAATCTGTAAAGAAAACTTACAACACGAATTAATTTTACATAGTTGTTTGAAATATCAATAATGTTTTCACGGAAATTGTTTTTAGTCACTGTCAATGTCAAGGAAATGTCCTCTTTGATTTGAGTTCTTTCCCATTTCCGTTAAATACACTCTTTCTGGGATCGCTTCATCTAGTCCTTTGGTCTGGAAGTCAATTTGACGTAGAAACGAGGATCCATTCCACCACTTGAGTTGGTTGTAAGAGCGTCTACGCTGATTCCTCTCGTAAGTAGATCTGCTGGGTTGTCCTTGCCGGAACAGTGGAACCACGAGTTAGGATCGGCGAGGGATTGGATTTCGCGAACCCGGTTCGCAACAAAGGGTTTCCATCTATGGCTTGACCTTTGATCCAATGTAAGGTGACCTGAGAGTCCGTCCAGAAAAAGGCTCTGGTTGAACACTTCTGATCTAGGATTTTCTTGACTTCCTTTGCTAAGCGTGCAGCAAGCAGAGCGCCCATCAGTTCCAATCTAGGGAGGGATAACCTTTCAGAGGTGCAACACGGCTCTTGGATGTTACAAGATCAACGCTGACTCTGTCCTTGTGCTGGACTCTCAAGAAGGCGGCTGCTCCATATGCTTTTTGACTGGCATCAGAAAAGGTATGGATTTGGACTTCACTTGAATCTCCACTGGAATCGAGGATCTTTCGCGGAATCTTTAACTCCGATAAAAATGGAAGTTCTAACCACCATTGTGACCATACTGCATGAATATCTGGCGGTAGCTCGTCATCCCAGGATAACTTCCGTAGCCAAAGTTCTTGTAATAGGCATTTGAGCCTAATCGTGTAGGGTGACAAGAACACAACTGGATCGTATATTTTCCCAGCTGATTGAAGCACAATTCTTTTTGTGATGGGTTTTGACGTGTCCAATTGCAGAAGTTTTAACATCAATTGTAAAATAGTCGTGGACAACATCCCATGGTATCCCTAAAACCTTGACGAAGGGATTTTAGAACTGTCGTCCGGGTGACGAGGATGTGTCTCAAGGCCTTCCTTTTCCCAAGTTCTCATCAATGTTTGATCATTTGAATTCCATTTGCGTAATTTCATGCTGGCATTCTTCATGATTGTTTCAGCATCCTTTGATACTTTTAAGGCTTGGGAGATGTCATCAGCACCACTGATTACGTCATCAACATAGAGACAAGTGTCAAGCATTTCAGTTGCTGCTGGATATTGCTCACGGTAATTCTCGATGTGATGCTTAATTGTTGCGGAGAGCAAGAAGGGGCTTTACGTTGACTCCAAACATCACACGCTTAAATCTATACACTTGAAACTTGTAGGGATCTGTTTGATTTGATTTAATGTCTGAAACAAAAATCTAACTGCATCTCTGTCCTCGTCACGTAATGATATTTGCAAGAATGCACGTTCTATATCTGCGGTGATAGCAATCGTGTTCAAGCGAAAAGAAATTATCAGGTGGAATATGTTTGGGTTTAAATTCCCACCTGACCATATACAGTCATTAAGAGATGGTTGTCCATCTTCATGGGAACTTGCATCGAAAACAATGCGCATTTTTGTAGTTAGGCTTTCTTGGCGAAAGACCGCTTGGTGCGGTAAATAGAATACTGCTCTATCAGTTGGTTTTTCAGTTTCTAGAACCCTTTCAATTATTCCTTGAGATTCATATTCTTTCAAAATTTCGGAATATTGTATGTACAGAGTTGGATCACGAATGAATCTTCTTGTTAAGGATTTTACACGTTTTTCTGCTACGGAAAAAATTGTCATTTAACTCTTGTGTATGGCCCTTCCAAGGAAACCCAACTTCATAACGACCACTATTGAAACGTACTGAAGATTTAAAATGTTGCATGGCTTGGTCGTCTGGGTCACAACTAGACTCTGCTTTAATTCCTATTGCTTCTAAATCCCAAAATTTTGTTAAATTTCGATCAACCTGATCTTGATGAAATTGCAAAAATAATAGTTCGATGGTTCGTTTTGAATGGAACCTGTTACAATGTAACCAAATACGGAGTCCTGCAATATTATTGAATTGTCATGTAATTTTATTTGTTTACTTTTTAATAATTCATAAAATATTTCACCTCCCAGGAGAATATCAATTCGTTTGGGAATATTAAATTCCGCATCTGCATATCTTATATTTTGAGGCAATTTTATTTTTGTTAAATCCAATGGCTGTGTAGGAACGCAACCAGTAATTTTAGGGACTATGAGAAAGTTAAGTTTTTTTAAATGAACTTCCGTTCGAAATTTCACTCTGATTTTAACCACAAATGGTGTGGTTATTCTAGAAATGTCTAGAACGGATTATGAGCAGACTTTGAGTTATGTATAACTTGACTGCTCAAGCAAAAGGCGTGGACTGTATACTTTAAAAATTGTTTGTTTATTGAGGACGGTAAACGTCCGCTCCGAGGATGCATTACAAGCATACTGACGAAATGTAAACAAGGAGGACTACTAGCGCCCTCTGCACATGCGGGTCGTAACAATGAAATATTTTATCAAACATTGCGAAATTTTACATTTTTTACTTAAAAGTTTGTAAAAAATTAAAAGTTTTTTACATTTTTAGTATAATTAAATTGAGACATCATTATAAATAATTCATATAAAAAATTTACAAACCTGTGAACAGTAGTTCCTCAGAAAAGGTACATCGCACATTAAAATTTACATTTTGAGATAAATTGATTTTAATGTATACAGTGAGACTTCTAATCGACTAGGAAATAAAAATAAAAGGCTCAATTTAAAATAAAAGATACATGTTTTGGTTTATATCAGTCGTTACACTTTTAAGCAAAAGCAAAGTAATTTGTTTACAATTTTCGCCATTAAAATGGGCGTGGCCCAAATTCAATGATTATTTAAAAATACGTTTTAAGGGCTTCTAAATACCCTAGAGGTTAAAGTAAGGTATTTTTAGAAAGGTTAAAATCTATACAGTTTGAAAATGTAGAAATCTCAAATTGTCAAGAAAATAAGATTTTAGCTTTCCAACACCTCTTAATTAATTTTTTAAAGTATCCACAATTTTGGCCACCACTGTATAAAAACTTTAATTTTTATCTTGATAAATTGTATGTTTCATAATTAAGGTCGTATTGTAGCTTAAGCGTCAAAGTACATTACTAATACATTCAATACAATCGTTATTGTATGGGGGGAAGGTGCGATGAAAATTATGATTGAAATTTGGGTCGCACATATTGAAAGTTTCAAAAATACTGATGTATGGCATATGTTTTACCTCACCTTTCTTTTCTGTCAACTTTAAATTAACCCTTTGGGTTCACATTTATTAAAGAAAATTTGCACTTGGAGCATAGTTAATTTTGTGCGCAAGTAAGAACAGTAGATTTTTTATGCAAGGGTTAATTTATTCCGTATTATTCATTATATATACTTTTCTATATATAATATTCGAAACGTGCTCTTTTACTGGCAATAAATTGAATATAATTTATTCGACCTTTGAATTTCATTAGCGATTCATCAAGAGATGCGTCATTATTTGGGATATAAAAATAACCGAATCTATTATTCAGATAATCTACAATATTTCTAATCTTCCTTATTTTATCATCTTTTTCACTATCCGTAAAATGTATAAAACTTTAAATATCGAAAAACCTATTGCATGGGACAGTTTATGCCGAAACTGGAGTACTCACAATTTGCCTTTTCGACCAATACATTACCAACGTTGCTTTCATTACTTGAGACATCAAAATGCACAAAGCAATATATGCTTTTTTTTTCATTAAGATTTGCAAAGAACCACCTTTCATTTATTTTTTTTTCCAAAACTTTCTTTTTTATTATTTGGCTAACATACCTGTTTGTCTCTTCTGCTATGATATTCCAAAGATCTTCATTTAAAACATCTAAAGCCTTAGGATTATCACCCAGCCTTTGCAGGCACAAAGCATTGATTCCAAGTACTTCAAAAAACCATTTTAGATCGGATACATTTTCTTTTTCTTCCCAAATCCATTCATCTAATTTTACATGAGAAGATTCAATATCACTCCTTAAAAAAGCGTCTTGTATGTCTTTTACATCGTGGAATAATTTCATTATCATTGTCACTTCGTAATTTTTTATTTTTAATCATTTTCATTTTGAAATTCCCCTTTATTTCTAAAAGAATCCTTATAAAATTCTTCATCCCATTCAAGATCACTACTTTCATTAAAACAGTCGCTATTACTTTGATAAAATATATTCTTTATTTCTGTCCATATGGTGTGTATCCCAAACAAGGTTCACCAAACTACTGAAATTATTTGTTCTGTTGCAACAGTTACGCATTACTTTGAAATAAACCAGAATGAACTAGTTAAATCTCATCTCAGTTTCAATGACATAAAGGACATCATATGCATCTTTGCCCAAACAAATGTAGGATGTACTGATATGTCAAATGTAGCCAAAGGGTTGTAGGAAAACCTGAAACTATGTATCAAAAAATTACAGCTTGATCTTACTTTCCTAGTCAGGAACATAACGTAGAAAAATGTTTAAGGGGACACATTACCCCAAAATAATGAAAATATCGATCATTTTATTACCTCTTTTTAATTGTGCTACTTTCTAAAATATGTGTACAAAATTTAGTAGCTCTAATAACATTTTTTAGCCAGTTATTTAACTTTTTTTAACAGTATGTCGAAGCAAAAAACCAATTTGAACACGTCATGTCTACATTTAGATGTTTCGTACATTCAATACAGTTTTGAAACTTTTTCCTACTGGTTTTGTATAATATATTTCATAAATTTGTACATGGAATAAGGATTTGTGATAACTTACTTTAAAAAAAATCCTCAAAGTCAGATATAACTGTTTTTTGGGGGTCCGACACAAAAAAAAAGAAGTGTAAAAATAAAGCTATCACTTGCAATACCAATCCCTACACAAAATTGCGATAAACACTTTTAAGAATATTATAAAAAAATTGTATAAATAAAATTTGCAAAAGTAATAAAAATTATAAAATATTTAAATATTCTCTTAAAAAATTTTAAAATAGTTTTTCGTTTAAAAATGGCATTTTTTCATAAAATGTATATTTCATGCATGCTCAAATAGTGCATATGTAAACATTTTGATATAAGTATATAAATAAAAAATTGTAACAGGGTACCGTGTGCCCTCAAAAATTAAAATAGATAAATAAGGTTTCATTTCTGATTTAAAGCAATTTGTGTTGGACAATTATATAAAAACACATCTCAATGGGTCTAAGAAGCTATATGCTGGATTATTTTTTTTATTCAATACTGTTTAAAAAGAATTATTATGGTGCTTATATATAATCCATCTAAAATTGCCAGTTCGTATAGAAATTATTGCAAGAAAAAATTGTTTTAAAAGGCTTATTTATTGTATGAATTGGAGAATAGGAAGACTCTGAATATTGATGAAAATGATTATAAATTTTTATATAAGGATTAAGAACATAAGGAAAAATGTGTGTATTATATAGAGAAACAAAAAAAAAGAATAGTATTACTTCTGATTTCAATGAAGTTATTAACGAATTGAAGAAATTACATTTTACATTACCATTTTGATTTTAGAAAATAACTTTTTATTATTTAAAACAAAATCACACGAAGAAATTGATATACTGATTAAATGTAAACAATAATTCAGTCTTACAATTATTTATCAATTATCAAAACCCTACTTTCAGTAAAATTACTTAATTTCCCAAATGGCATAAGTTTTATTATTTTTTTCAAAATTACTTTCTAGAACCTACAACAGATATGTAAGAAAATATGATAGCATGATGAATGTGTAAATGTATAAGAGATATGCTATTATTGACTATAGAAATGTTCAGAATTGTTAATAATCGCAGACGGCAAGAAAATAATCTAAGAAAAATGTTCAATGTTCATCATGCGATTCATAACAATCTCTCGTAACTCTCACCAGTTTGCCATCCAGTCTCTACGATCGTAAAAATTCTATGGGCATTTATAACACCACAGCAATTCTAAGTCGTAACCACACTACTTATAAAAAAAAAGATAAGAACAACAGCATCAAAATACAAATTTTTTTATAGAAGACAGAAGAAAAAAAATCCATAAACTCCAGTTCGAGTTCACGGAGATAAAAGAAAAAGTGGCGCGTTTATGCTTGAATTTTTATCTATTATTCACTTATAACAGCACTTAATAACAGCCGAACTGTAGCCATGTCCACATTTTGCGCCATTCAAGCCAGCCAACCTGCTGTTAAATCTCAATCGAATCTACAGAGCCTACTGCCAAGGGACTACAGAAAGCCAGGAATAATAATAATAATAATAAAACAGTTTTGTTATTTTGAACATAAAACAATCGTATTATTCTACCGTTTAAGCCTGGATGGAGGGAAGTTAGAAAATGTGCAAGGCACATAAATAAAACTTCATTGCTGTGTTGCAAGCGCGTTGCAAACGCCGAACCAGACACGTTGAGCTATGAACTATTGTTAGCGATATCATTGTACAAATTCCGCTTGGAAGTAAGGTTAGAGAGTACATTGCTGATATTCCAGGTTTTATAACGTTGCCTTTTTTTTTCCACGCTTTTGTTTCAATGGTAATGGAGACTCAAAAATTTTCGTTGATTATGTGACTTATTGTTCCGAGAATTTTTCCGTTCATGTTGGAAGCTTTGTGTTTGTATCCGAAATGAATTGGAGAAAAGATAGCGATTGAGGTTCGTGAATTAATAGGCATGGATTTGGTGTATTTTTCTGAAAATGGGCTCATAGAAAGGATGCTTTGTACTACCACTGGAGAACATTTTGCACTTAGTTTTTAAAATGCAGTTATAGTTATTTGACATTAAAATGCCTGTAATGATCTAGTGTTTTTTTTTTCAATTCCTACTATTAGCTCACACTCTCTCTATATTTATTTTATTCATTTATTTATCTTGGTGGAATTTTCAATCGTTAATAAAATACATTTTAAAGCGCTCAACTGAGCTGAAATTTTATATACATGATTATTTTGGATGACAATACAATAATTTAATTATAATTAATAAAAATTAATTTTGATTAAAACTAATTATTTAAAGAATTACAAATACAGCCACATTGGCATCATTTTTGGTGACTTAGCGACCCTTTGGCGGCTTGTGTCAAAACTTGAAAAGGTTTTTATCTCACGTTTTAAAGCATTCAGTTGAACTGAAATTTTATATACACGATTGTTTTGGATGACAATTTGATACTTTAATGATAATTAATAAAAATTAATTACCACTTAATGTTGTAATTATGTCCTATGTATATACATATTTATATTAATTGCAACTATTTAATAAAAAGTAGCTAAAAAAAAAAAAAATTTGTTGATATTAAAAAAAAATTTTATGTTACTTGTTTTTTGTTGAAGACAGATAAAAAAATTCCCGTGTACCAAAACTTGCAGAAGTGATTTTAAAAAAAGCACAGTAATATATAAAAAAATTAAAGTCAATTTCTACTTTGGTCAACAAAGAACAGTTTTATTTTAGTAACTTTTTATTAAATAATTATAATTAATAAAAATATGTATATACATATGACAGAATCACAATATTAAGCGGCAAAATGAAAAGTGATTTCACTTTCTATGTATGGTTTTGGTCTATTATTTTTTTGTTACTATTTATTTATTCATTCATAAATCACATTCATAAATCACAGCTAGAATTCGAACCCACGACCTTTGTATTAGATGTCCAACGCGCTATCCATTGCGCTACAGGGACGTAACGATCGAGTTTCCTTTTTGTATATGCTGTTTGACTATTACTGTTTGTTATTATTTATTCACTTTTTAATTTAATTAATGAATTAATATTTGAAAAAAAACTGTATTAACATCCAGTGCCATCCACTACAAGTTTAAAAAATGTACTTGAACTTGAATGGATGAATAGAACGTATTTTATTAACGATTGAAAATTTGAACATATATATATATATATATATATATATATATATTGGTATATTCGAATTTTTTAACTTGGTGAATAATTGATTTTCATTGATGTCAAGACGCTTGATTCTCTTCGTAAAAGCTCTGTGAGTAAAGAAATTTTGTTACATTACTTTTTGAGAAAAATACTTTTCTTTTCTTATGTAATTGTTTTAGGATTTTTTCTACTTTTCTTTTCTTACGTAATTGTTTTGTAATTTTTCTACATTAAAAGTTTAAGAGAGTTTGTTACATAATAGTAGTGAGTGGTTTTACCATACGCTCTGAGTTTTTACATACTCTGAATTTTTGTTTATTTTATTTTATTTGGGAGTTGCAAAGGGGGAAGGTTGGCGCCTTCAAACTAGTTTAACCCCACTTATTCGGTCCTAAGTCCGAAATTGCTTTCTGACTCGCTAGGTTCTTCTTTTTTGTAGTTTCTTTTTTTTCTATAATTTTGTTCTTCATGTTTAACTTTTATGTTTTTATTACGCTATTTCTTGTTATGTTCATTATCTATTATTTCTTGTTTTTGATACATAATACAAATTTCTTTCATATATATATATATAAGTGAATAACCAAACAATACTTACGAAATAATGAAATAACAAAAATAAGTTACAAAGACAAAAATGCGCGCGCTACAATATAAAACAATTACGAAACAAAACCATTACAATAAAGTTATAAAAATAGAGAAATGAAAAATTTACAAAATCAGATCAGTGAAGATACAAAATAAAGTGAAGAAAACTTTACTTGAAACAAGTTGAAAAAAATTAGGAGGCCGGTTGATTTTAAGAGCATGCAGTTTGGCTGTCAGGTATATTTTTTCTCCTTAAATTTTGAACAAAAAAGGATAAAATGCTTCACACTTTGTTCTCCACCAACATTACAGTCGCAAAGTTTGGGAAGAGATTAAAAAACTGTTCGCAAAATCTTTCCATTTATTCTATAGAAGAGGCGTTTGTATTCAAAACAAACTGAAGGCAGTGGGAAAATAAGATACTGTTTATGAATGAAATCGCTTAGAATCAGTCCGTTTTTTCTTTTCAAAATTTCATAGATATTCTTAAATCAAAGAACACACTGTAGAATTGCCAATTATTAATATTTATCTTGCATTCAAAGTTATTTTTGGAATTTTGGATAATTTTAATGTTGAAGGTGTTTTTTGCGCATTTAAGAATAGCTTCATAAATATAAAATTACTGTCACAAAAAAAGAGAGAATTTTAGTAAATCATTGATGTGTGTGGATAATATACAGACATTCAAAAGTAGGCACACTTTGGGGCTTTTAGTTTTAGTATCTTCAAAGATGCTTTTATACAGAACAATCGAATTTAATCACTAGGAAATTTTATGTAGAATAATGCAATCCCGTAATATTCTCGAATTATCCTAATTTTTTTGAAAGATTGAAATTAATTATTAAACACAAATTAAAATTTTCGAATATATTTTAAACTGTTCTTAAAGTAATCGAATAGTTAGTTTAATTTAGTTTTTTGGATTTTATTTTCCCAGTTAAATGACGTATAGGATAATTGTATAAAAATTATAAAAATATAACATGTGAAATAGTGTAGCTACAAAATATCTTCGCTTAGTTTCAGAGGCCGAGCAAGAGAGCCACCTAATTTCAAACTTGGGTATTTCCGTGAAGAAAACTGCTCTTATTTACAAACATAAGTAAATAAACATTTTATTTAATGTGTGGCATTCTAACAAAATCATCATTTTCCATATGCAGTATTCTTTTTTATAAAAATTCCAAATAAATAAGGCGAAATAATTACCTTTTCTTATTAAGTTTAGTTTTCAATTAGCATTACAGTACGCAAAACGAAGTATGAAAGACATTTTATAACAGAAAAAATTAATTTATTTAAACCCAAATGCGTAGTACTGCAAAACCTACGTTTTTTTTTCTAAAAAGGGCAGCTATGTTACAATATAATAATTTTTCGCGAAAAGTGTTCAGATTCTGTAACCTATACCACAACGCAAAGACAGTCATAACTAATATGCTTCAGAGACCGCTATCGCAAAGGGAAAAATTAAATGCTTTATATAAGAAGGAATATAATTTAGTTGCACTTGATAATGTTTTTTTAATGACACTTCGTAACGACTTTTTAATAACACATTGGTTCCTTTGAGACAAAATATACTCCCAAAAATCAAAAAAACAAAAGAATGCAGTCTTAACACTCATCAAAATAACTGACTAGATACTGAGTTGGTTTAGATAATACTAACACGATTCAGTTACCGTATCATCAGATAAATCGTCTTTCTTATCAGCAAAACGTGATAAAGGAGGTCAAGTGAAACGACCCAATCATGATAAGAAAACATGATCGTACTTACGGAAAGACATAATTTAAATAGGCACCTTGATAAATATTAGTGATATGTTTTCTAATGCCTTCACTTCACAGGAAGAGGCGGTTGAGTGACACATGTGCGGTGTCACCGCGCAGCATGGGGTCTGGTGACAACCAGAGCCATGGGTATCTCGATGACAGAAGCATTTTATTTACTGTTAAACACGTTGAATAACCTCAGCTGTGAGTTACACACCAAGATTTTCGCCACTGGATTTCTGGAAGCAGAGTTCAAATACCTCGTGACGGTATTTCTTTGTGAAAGAAAAAGAATTATACGTTATTCATAATTTCTTTTTTTCGTATAAAATATTAAAGGTTAATGTGCGGTGAAAGTAAAATATTGTGAAGCTACTTTGAGATATTTTGGTCTGTTTGTAATTTAAATGCAATGATAAGGTGATGACTTTTTTAACCTCTTCCTGCGCCACTTTTTATTTATGAAGAATAGCTACTGTAATGTAAGTACTTTATAACTAGGCTTAGAGTAGCGTTCTAAGAACAGGATGTAATTTGAATGATTTATTATAGCTATTGAATTTAAAAATGTGATTCTTTTTTTTTCAGTCTTAATAATTTAAGATTTTAACGAAGTTTTATAACAGTTCGAATATCATCACAAAAAACTATCAAGAAACCATATTCATTGCACAGAAAAATTTCAAAAGAAATATTGTAAATCAACTGATTTTTTGTAGTATTTATCTTTTTTTTTAAAGGTATAATTGTGTTTTGAACTAATTTCTTCAAACACTTCGTATAAAAAAATTTATTGAACATCATCGCTTTTTGTTTTATGTTTTCTCACAATGCAAGAGTAAAATAATAATAATAATAAAGATAATATTTTCGAAAATTTAGTATGACGAATATATTCTGAAGATAATGAAGTTTAATTTACAATCAGTTTATATAATTCCACCATTTACATTTTTATCTTTACGTATGTCGCCCTTCCGGTATGGTGGTTAGCGATGTTGACTGCTGTGCCGTTGGGCCTGGGTTCGAATCCCGGAGAAAACATGGATGTCGGTAAATGAACAGTGCATTCGCGGCATGGGGGGTACTTTAAATAGCCGTCGAGCTGCATGTTCTCTCGTGAAGTTGGTGGAAGGGGAAGAGAGGTTGGCCCCCAGGATGTTCTCCCTCAAAATTGGGGTGAAACTGAGCTAAATCGTTCTGTCACCTGTACGGTGCTCAAAGCTATGGCTAACGACATGCGTCACTTAGCCCTTTGTCAGGATGAATTTCGTGGGCCTTGATCTGGCCTTTGCAGACAAGGTGGCATTGGTAACAATAACATCTTTACGTATACATCTGGTATTATGTAATTAAACGCACTTAACATGTCATTGAACTGAAATGGATGGGACTGATGTACGTTAAGTCTGTCAAGTTCGAAGTTTTCCCGTTGGCGTGGTGTGATAGTTTGGAGAGGGGAGGAGAATGCCAGAGCTCAGGTGTTGTCCTCGTGACTTGACCGAGGTGCTCAGGTGTTGTCCTCGTGACTTGACCTAGGTTCAAAAGTACAGGTCCGTCACCAGTGGCCTTCGGCTTGCTTTATAAGGTGACGTTGATATAACTCTCTCCCTCCCTCACGGAATAGTCGAATAGTAATGTTTCATTTTGTGTGTGGGTTCGTGTGGCTTAGGAGTTAGAAGAGATGGTTGCCAGCTCAAGTGTGTAGCCCTCATCACTTAACCATCACTTTTCGACTCCCAAGCTGCAATGTCAGCCTTAAGCAGTAGTACACCAACTGACTACCTTTACACAATTCAGTGCTGAACTAAAATTGTGGAGCTCATTTCATATGGCTGGACTGTGGCTGTACAGTGAGTCCCAAGTCGTGTTAGGATTCCCGGGAATGAGACAGCCGACCAAAAACCCAAGCAGGGAGTCGAGTCGTCTCAACCGGAAGTCCCCCTGACCCTCAGAAGAGCATTATATTTACATACATTGCCTCAACCCAAAAAACCAAGAACCTTGGAAAGCAATGGGAAACCCTGGCCTGTTTCGCCTAACCACCGGACATTACTTTTTGGGAGTATTCCGCCACTGGCTTGGCCTGGCTGCTGACGAGACCTGTCCGCTCAGCGGCCATGCCAGAATGGATGGTGACCACTTGCTCCAATACGCTGGACTCGATGAATACCCGACTGAAGCCGTCGCCAGTCGGTACTGGGAGGCTTGGCATCAAATGGTCAAGAAGCCAAACATGGGTGTTGGATAAATAAAAATAAATAAACTTACCCATGGTTCCAGAGACGTAGTTACCATCGTATTAGCCATATCTAAGCTTCAGGGGACCCAAAATGCATAAACAAAAAATCTTAAAGTGTTAAAGAGCCCCAATAAAGAGCTCCCAATGAGTTTGATACAGGGCCCTTTCAGGATTAACTACACCAACGCAGGGTTCAAAATTATGGGATGTGTCCTTCATAGACTTCTCATTGTGGGGGCAGCGGTTTCCGAATGATTATAGTCGGGGGTTCATAACCAACGTTGTTGAGTCACGGGTTTGAAATTTAGTCGCATTGAAGACCCACCCGCAGAAGCTTCAAGTCCTCCCATTCGAAAGGTGTGGATGTTTGGAGTTAGGGTGTAGCTAAGATGTCTTTATAGTGCAGAGTAAATTAAAGTCAAATCAATTAAAGGCTTCGTGTTGTTTCAGATTGCGACGTAAATTTAAAACCAAATGAAATCAAATGATCTTGAGTTCAGGGCTAGAATTCACTCAAGTTCGTTGTGAGGGGTAAATAAATTCCGTAAAATACGGCGTATAACGCGTACTTTTAACACAAAAAATAAGATCACAGGAAATTTTCGGGTGCGCGTTATACGTCGGATACAAAAATGAGAGCTCAAAAATAATTTTAAAAAATGAACATAAGACTTCTCTGTACATTCATGTCCATAAATTAAGGATAATTCAGAATCACACAGAAATTGGACTCTAAAATAAAAATTTCACCTGAAGAATTATCACACACATCTTGAAGAAGAATATGCAAATTACAGGAAACCACCAGATGGCGCGGATAGTACGTCACAAAGACGAGAGTGTAAGAGAGGGGTATATAAGAAATGGTGGCAAAGAAGTAAAATTGTTCACACGCGCTTTAAAAGCCTTTCAGTGCAATAACCGCATAGTTATGGCACAAAGGAAGCATTGGGATGATTTTTACGTGGTAGAATTATTGGACGACTGGAATGTGGACGTACCCAACTGGAAGTATCCGAAGAACTTGGAATCGCCCAGAGTGTCATCTCCAGGCTTTGGCAAAGATTCCAAGATGATGGTAACGTGAGTAGATGTTACAGCACAGGTCGCCCCCGAGTTACAACGCCGAATGAGGACCGGTATATCTGGCAGTTACTGCCAAAAGAAACATACAGAGCACAGCATCAGACCTGTCTCGTCAGCTCTCTTAAGCTACCGGTACGACAGTTTCACACACACACACACACACACAAGGCAGACCGTATACAGACGCTTAGGACACATTGGTCTATATGCTCGTAGGCCTGTCAGATGTGTTCCACTTACCGCAACTCACTGTCGCCTGCGATTAACCTGGAGTAGAGAGCATGCATTGTGGGCAGCACAACAGTGGTCTTGTGTGATGTTTTCTCTCCGACGAATCCAGGTTTAGTTTGCAGTCTGATTCTCACCGGACTTTAATATGGAGAGCGCCAGGTACCCGTTACCACCAAGAGAACACCATTGAACGGCATCGTTACGGTGGTGCAGGATGGCTCGTTTGGGGAGGAATTATTCTTGGTTCCAGAACTGACCTGCATGTTCAGAGTGTAACGATGACAGGCCACATCTATCGGGATGTCATTCTGGAACAACATGTACGTTTGTTTCGGGGCACCATGGGTGCTGAATTTCTTTTTATGGATGACAACGTCCGTCCTCATCGTGCAAACATTGTAGACGAATGCCTTCAATCGGAGGATATTACCCGTATGGATTGGCCAGCATACTCACCGGACTTGAATCCAATAGAGCCTGTGTGGGATATGCTAGGTCGACGAATTGCAGCCCGTCAACTCCCTCTCACCTGTCTACCTGAACTTCGGATGGCATTGCTTGATGAGTGGTGTAATATTCCCCAAGATCAGATTGATAATTTGATACTCAGCGTGCCTAGGGGCGTTGTAAGGCCTGTATTGCATCGTCCGGGAGACATACTCCGTATTAACCATCATACTAACCATGCTATACTGTTTTTTGTAAATAGGTTCCTTTTTGAAATTTGCTGCAGGGAGTAAAAATCGCAATTTTTATTAATTATGTCAAACATATAGCATCTTTTTTGCTCTTTACCTTTTGTTTAATAAATAGACTTTACAAATAAGTCAAATTTGTTTTGCTTCTGTCTCTTTCTTTGCCTGAACTTCATTATCCTTAATTTATGGACATGAGTGTATATTGAAGTGCTGTTTATTTAAAAAGGAGATTTCTTATGATCTTAACCCTTTATCGACCGACGGTATTTATAAGTACCACTCACTTTAAAATTACATAAAATAACCATTTTTATGAATATTCTGACGATACTTAGCAGGAATATTCTTTGAAATCCACTCTTCCAAAGTATATGGCAGCACGGGTTCTATGATGAGTATTTCAGCGAGGAAGGCGAATAGTTTCATAGAATTGTCTTTTCAGCTGACGGCGGATTCAGTGGATTGCGAAGATTATCATTTTATAGTCCCGGAAAAATAGTTAATGTCAAAATTTAAGTGTCTTATTTTTTATTGTATGTTAATGAAGATCTTATAAAACGTTTTGACCATTTATTTTAAGTGAACAGTGTATGTAATTAATTTTATAGTTGAATACGTTTAATTAATTAATTAGCTCTAGCGGATAAAATTTCCCAAAGTTGAATATTTTATTTGTGTATATCCCTTAATTTTCAATGTAGTGATAAAAAAAATATTGCATGAAAAAAAACTACAGTAAATCATAATGCGGTCGATAAAGGTTAAAGGGTTGTAGTACAAGAAGTCAGTGGTGCACACAAGGGGGTGTTCTAGGAGTCCGGACATCCCCATAACCCTTGATTTTTTTTCGATTGGTTATAATCCTATGTATATAGTACGTAAAATTAATTTTGTATTTGTTATTTGTAATTAATTTTATTAATTAATGCTAATTATTTATTCAATAATTAATTTTGTATTGTTTTTGTTCCCGAAAATCGACAAAATCAAAAGAATATGTTGAGCAGCGTATTGGAGCAAAATACCAAAATGTGGACTTTTGACCCTGGACCCCCACCTTGAAAATTTTTTGTGTGTGCTACTGCTAGAAGTATACTGCTTTCCCCCTAAGCTTACAATAATACCTTGAATAAATGATACAAAAAACCAGTGCGCATGTACATTTCAGGCTTTTTGTAAAAAAGGGGGCGCACGTAATACGAAAAATATACCTAAAAATTAAAAATTGCAGCTTGCAATTTTAGTTGCACGTTATACGTCGGATTTTAAGATACTGAAAATGTTTTTGCATTATATATATACACACACTAATTTTAATTCTAACATTACTAACCAATAGGTAAAAAAAATAACAAGATAGTGCATGACAAAATAGAATACCCACATCCAGTAGCGCACACAGTTTTCCGGGGGGCAGGGTCGAAAGTCCACCATTCTTGTATCATGCTCCTTTTGATTTTGTCGATTTGGGGGAACAAAAAACAGTAAAAAACTAATTATTGAATGAATAATTTGTATTAATTAATAAAATTAATCATTAAAAACAAATATTTAATTAAATTTCACGCATTGTATACTTAAAATTAAAATCAATCGCGAAAAAAAATTAAGGACTTTGGGGGGGGAGGGTCCGGACACCTAGGACACCCTCTTGTGTGCGCCACTGCCCACAACAATACAATCGATAATTCCTAGACTTTTCGATGTACAATCTAAAACATTTTATCCAATTAAAAATTTGTGGCCGTGGTAGCCTAATGGTCAAGGTAATGGACTCTTGGTCGGATTGTAATGAGTTTGAGCTTAGTACCATTGATGACCTACCGTATAGGTCATCAACGGTAAATTAACGGTGATGCACGTTAAATCCGTCGAGAGCTCAAACGTCCTCCCGTTGGTGTGGTGTGGAAGTTAGAAGAGGAGGTGCCAACTCATGTGTCGTCCTCGTCACTTGACTATGGTTCAAAATTACGAGTTCCATCGCTAAAAGCCCTTGATTAGCTGAATAGTGCGACGTTAATATTCATTCATTCACTCACTCCCAATTAAAAATCTCGGAGTTTTACGCAATCAACCAGTTTGTTTTCATGTATTCAGGATCAACGCAGTCAACTCAAAATTATCGTTTCTATAAATTCTCCTGTGAAGTACATTTATCTACTGTTTGAATTTATTTTTATTTATTTATGAATTTGACGTTTTACAAAGCTGAAATTTGTTAACCTCTCATTCATTTATTTTGAAGTTTTTGCTTATTGTACTATTCTTCATGTTTTTCTATGTTTGGATTTCTTTTCTGTTCGGACTTTTCTTATTAGCCTAACGAATCGCAAAGGGGTAAGGTTGGTAAACCATCAAACTAGTTTAACCCCACTTATTCGGTCACAAATCCGAGATTGCTTTTTCGCGCCAGTCTCCATTTTTAATTTTTGTTTATATGTATTTCTACTTCCTTTTACATATTTATTTCCCTACATATTGTTGAATTTTTCAATATTTGATTTTTTTTTCTCGTTTCACACACATGTGGAAAAATCAAAATTCTAAGATGAATGATTCAGTACCTATATAAATAAAACAGACTGAGAACTGATTTGCGGAGACTGTCAGTCCCCTACATATGCAATCCTGTCAGTATTATATTGAGGTTATATGTTAGGCATTTTTATTTTAAATGATTCATGTTTTAAAATTTTAAATTGCTTTAAAATATTAAAAAATAATCTATCAATTACCGTTGGTCTATTTTTTTCTCTTTTATTTCTATAAAAAATCAGTTGCAAAATTTTTCGCAGTAAATCATGTAGTTTTTTTCAACAAATACTTTAGTGTTGCAAATAAAAACAAAGACTTTTCTGATTAGAAAATCGATTTCTAATCAAATGATTTTATGTTTGGTTCATTCATGATTAATATTCTTGTTTTGAATGAGATACTTGAAAACCTGATAGTTTAATTAATTTCTACTTTTTTTGTGGTTAACATTCTTTAAGGCTGTCTTCGGTAAAAAACCCAAGAGTTTGAACTAAACGCGAAGCACATTTTCAGAAAGAAAAATGACTCAATTTCTATGGAAATTTGCAATATTATAACTCAAATCTCTGTTAACAAAGTGTTTTTAAAAATTTCAAAATATTCCATGAATACTTTCTTTTTCATTTTAATACGTGAATGTATAGCTCATTTCACATTACAGTATAGGAGAAAAACGCGAGAACATTTTATACCAGAAAAAAAGCAATAAGTTAAAAATGGGAAGTATGATATAAAAAATGCTGATCTCTATAGAATAGTGAAGCTAGAATATCATATTTTTTATTTCTTTTATATCAAAAAAATGTTCAAAATTCGAGTCCTATTCTTTAACAGTATAACTGCAGATGAAAATTATTTTATTTTAATTACTGTTTGAACTTTTTAAGTATATCAAAAGTAGTTTTGTTAAAAGTATGTTAACACGTGATGTTTTAAGATATATTTAAGAACTTTTTTTGATGCTAGAGTGCTTTTTAGAACAATTTAGTGATCTTTTTTTAAGAATCCCTTTTTATTTAAAATTTTTACAAAGAATGCTAATGGATGTGAAAAATCTTCTAAAAATGAAAAGCTAAAATTTAATAAACACAATCACATTCTTCTATATCAATACATGTAATTTCTTTATTAATACATTTACAATGTATTAACATCATAGATTTAAAAACAGAAAAATTTATATTGAAAAATTTATATATCGAATCCCTGAAAATTTTATATTACTGTTTGTAACCATTTTTAGAATTTTGTAAAACGGCTTTTAAGAAAATTTGTATAGCATTTTCTTATGTTTTATTGAAGTTCTTTTTAATCAAAACAAGCATCTGTTTTAGAATAGAGAAAACTATTTCAGACATTTTTAACTATAATCAAAAAAATTATTAATTAAAAATTTTGTTAAAGTTTTTGTACCAAGAATCAAACTGAAGTTTTTGTTATCAAAAATCAAAATTTTTGTTATAATTTCATGGTAATACATTTTATGTTTACAAGAATATATTCAAGAAGGCTTATTGCATAAAATGATATACATATAGGTAAAATAGGATTTTAAAGCACGATTTTAAAAAAAGGTTTTGTGATCTTGATTCATATAAATTTATACTTTTAACTAATTAACTGAACAAATATTCTTATTGTTAAAAGATGATGGTGCATGAGTGATATTTGGGCCAACAAATTCCAAACTCCTTTTAGAATGACTAAAAAAATGTAACTGATATCTAGTCACATTTTGATATTAAATCCAGTTAAATTAGTATTAGTTATAACTTCAAAAACTATTTTAAAGATCTTAAAAATCGACCAAATTTCTTGTTCTCTGACAGGTTTAAAACAGTTGAGTTTAAAGAATGTTTTATAAACCCTATTACGTGTTTGACTCAAAGAAAATAATAAGGAAAATAGAAAGCTAAAATATTTCTCATATTATATACAAAACGTACACATAATTTATGGTTATAATAGTTACTTCTATAGAAAAAGTTCTTTGTAATAAAATCTATTTTCTTCAAAAGATCTGAGTTTTTTCCTTATACATTTGAATACTGAATTTTTTTTTTATCTTAAGTTATCCGACTACCCTAAAATGCTGATTTTTTCAAAAACTGACAATATTTCTTATGGTTTTATTTTATAGATCATCTTATGAGCTGTATAAAAATACCAAGTTTTTCATTATCCCTTCGCTAGAACAAAAACTGCAAGCGTTTTAGTGAAAGCAGATGCCATAACTTTGCACAAGATGTCAAACTTTAAAATGCGTTTTACTCGAAGTGTTTTTTTTCGAAAAACTCAAACGGGGACAGCGATTGTTCAAAAAGTTTTGAAAATAATTAACTGAAATTTTTTGTGTATGTTCTGTATAATAGTTAAATTGTTTTAACCATCAGATTTATCAATCACTGTTTTATTTCAAAATGTATATAGTCCTTTATGTAAATATAATCCCTGTTTTTCTAAGTGATTTCATGTAGTCAGTAAGACAAAGTGCTCTAGTTTTTGTAAAAATTAAAATATCTCTTATCCTGAAGGTCATTTCAAACATGAATAACAAAATAATACATCAAAATTGAAAAATTGAGAATTTGTTCATAAAATTTTTGTACAGAGCGGGCCCCGTTTATGCATTTTTTTGAACATTTTTACCAGTTTTTTCCCATTTTAATCATAATTTTTTTTTTTAATTTTTCAATTTTAAGATTTTTTTCTTAAAATATACGAAATAAATCTAAAAATCGCAAAAAGATCTCCTTATCTCCATTTTTTTTTAAAAAAAGTTCTCGCAAGTAGTCGGATACCTTAAAAGGACAAATGTAATGATTCCGCGAAATATTGATTACATGTGATATAATACAAGTTTCTTACTTCAATTTTCACATTAAGTTTTAAACAGATTTTAGCATTGAAACCGATGAAGAAGCCATGACGCAATCCTGAAGAATCATTATGCGCATCTGACTGAACAAGCAACATACAAGTTAATTTATTTTTAACAAAAATAATATTTTTGGACAGAAAGTTTCTGTGTTCTATTAACCTAGCATGTTGATATATCGATTTTAGTTTTTATCATATTTAACCAGTTGAACTTTGTGCCTAAGGTCTTTGGGTCATCGTTAGTAGCAGACTGTGGGGAAGAGTGACTCATAGAATTCGTTTTAATACTGAAAATATGTTACTAATGTTCTAAATTCAAATATCGAAGGGTTTCAAACGTAGATAAAAATATTATTTTAAACTTTTCACTTGAAAATTTTTTCATCAATTTGCTATGAGCAATAATATAATGCTTATATATTAATTTAATTCAATTTATTTTTATAGATATTTAACAGTTAATTATTCTAGTTTTTATTAGTTTTGGTACCTTTATATATATATTCCAGTTTTCTTTTTGCATAGGATTTTAATAAAGGCTACTTGTTAGTTCTACTTTTTCCCCAAAATAATTGATAATATATCTAACTTTAAATGTCATAAACTCTGTTTAAAAGCCTTCAAATTTAAACGAGTCAGAAAAAAAAATGTTTTAAAAATATTTATTTCCTTACCTTTTTTTATAAAAAAATAGCGTTTAAGGATTTTTAAATTCTTAATTTGGTGCTTACGTATTATACCGTCGACCAATTTCTCGAAATAATAATTAAAAAAAAACATCGCCAAATGCTCTTATCGTATGCGCGAACAAGATTATTATGGTTGTACATGCATGGAAACAGTTTCCCATTACCTGCATATCGCGTTATTTGGCGACGTTTCTTCATTTGAGGAATTGGTCGATGGCGTAATACGTAAGTGTCTTTAATTTTTTTTATAAACAACAATTTTATATTTTCAATGACTTTCCTAAGTTAGTTTATTTCTTGTAATAATAAAAGTTAGGCAAAGCTGACATCAATAGCAGAAAAAAGTTTACTACTGAAAGGGTATTTAATTTTCTTTTCCCCTTCACAAAATATAACAGTGCATTAAGTTTTATAATGTCCTACACAAGATGAATAGCCTTATTTCATTGTAAAACTAAGAGCATTAAAAAAGCAACTCACATAAATAAAATATCCTTCAACTTCATTTTCTTTTGCATTAATTACAGTCATCGGTTGAGTTATTTTCAACCTTTTCACTTCATTTCACTTTCCAACCTTCAAGAACGCTTAAGTAAAAAAACATGATGAAGATTAATTTCAGTTTCAGTTTTGTTGTATTTTTTAAGAAATAAATATACTGTAGATATTACTTTTAGCAACAAAATATTACTTATTATTTTCTAATCATTCCCCCCCAAGATACGAAATCTAAACTATAAATATATTTACGACTATTTTATTTCTTGAAATATGTTATTCTTAATTTTTCTACAACCATATTGTTCATCAATTTCTTTTATTTAATTAATCCTTTTTCTTCTTTATTGAATTATTGCAAATGCTTTTCAATTTTGAACCGAAATTTTAAAAACTTCAGTGAAAGACTGGTGAAAAAGTATAAAACTTTTCAAATTTGGAAAATCTGATTAAGGGAACCAAGATATCATACACATTCAAAACATCGATTTTTCAAATTTAATAATAAAAAATAGTGCATATTTTTCTGAGTCTAAAAATGAAAAACACTTATATGTCCGTTGATAAAATAACCTTAAAATATGAAAAAAATTGACAAAGATGTAAGCAAACTTTTACAAATGTTTAGTTTTTTACTTTTTCTTCAAAGCAAACTTTTTTGCTTTTAGATACACTTAAAAAAAACTATTTTACTAAAAAAAGTAGGTTTACTCTATTTTGTATTTTGTTTTATACCATGTGCAAAAAATATTTTACATAATTAAGAAATACTTTTTTAAAAAATATGTTACCTAACATAAGCATGTATTGGTAGATCTCAAAAATTATGCTCAACTTAAATTAAACAGAAAAAAAAAACATTTCTAACTAAAAAAATTATTTTTGTATTTATACAGAATGATTGAAACATTTTTACTAAGATCACAAACAAATCTAAGCTTTTTTTAAATGTATATGTACCATAAACAGTCTTATTTTTGGCATTTTACTCTTTCGAGCACACTCTGGTACCCTTAAAGATAATTTAAACCTAGTTTATCTTTTCACAGAAAAAAAATTTTATTCCACTTATGCAATGTAATGCATATTCTATTGATAGAAACAAGATAAACATCAATTTAAAAAGCAAATTTTATAAAAATGATTTGACTTTGTTTTATCGTTTTCATTATTATTTTTCCTTCTGTTTTCTTCTCTTTCATATTATTCTATTTCATTACTGTTAAAACACACAATGTATTCATAAATCCTCGATGAAATCTAGTAAATATACAGAAAGGCGTTTCTTTTTCAATATTTAAATATATTGTATCTAAATTATACATTTGCTATGTGTCAATGCATCTATTGAACATTTTCTTTCACAATCAGCGATTTCAAGACTTCGATCCATCAAATTCAACAGCCCATTACAATAAAACAATAAAAATTATAAATTACGCATTCATGAGAACACCTTTAGGAGAGTTTATTTGTTGAAAGTGTTATAAGCAGAGCTACGTTTGTATGTGTGCGTAATTGCTTATGTAAATGGAAGTCATCAGAAAACTATTTTTTAATTGATAAAAAACCTATTTATTTTTAATTTAGAAGGAAAAAGGTTTCTTTGAAATCGATTTTTGAAGTAATAGTTCTACAAAATATAAAACTAGTTGTTTGATTAATTTTTCTTGTTTGAATCTCCGCGTGACTCCTCCCTCGAAACGTTTTATTAAATTAACAATGTCTCTTGATAAATAAAAAACGCGGTGGTAGACTGATAACGAGTTCGATCCCTAGGGCTTGGCTTTGGTAGCTTAATGGTTAAGGTTACAGACTCGTGGCTAGTGTGGGGGCTGCGGTAGCCCATTGGCCAAGTTATCGGATCATGGCAGGCATGTCATGAGTTCGAGCCCAGTACCACTAAAGAACCGCCGTGTAGGGCAGCGATGCACGTTAAATCTGTCGAGAGCTGAAACGTCCTCTCGTTGGTGTGGTAGCTAGGAGAGAGGGGTGCCAGCTCAGGTGTCGTCCACGTCACTTGACCATGGTTCAAAATTACGTGGTCCATCGCCAAAAGCCCTCGTGTAGCTGAACAGTGCGTCGTTAATATCACTCACTCACTCGTGGCTAGTGTGTCATGAGTTCGAGCTTAGTATCTCAGACTTGCCATGTAAAGAGGGGGATGCATGTTAAATCTGCCGAAGCACAAACGTCCTTCCGCGTATGTGGTGTGGTTGTTAGGAGAGCGGGGTGCCAGCTCAGGTCTCATCCTCGTCGCTTGAATGGGGTTGAAAGTTACGAGGTCCGTCGCCGAAAGCCCTCGCGTAGCTGGACAGTTCGACGTTAAAATTCGCGCACTCACTCGAACCCTAGGACCACTTAAGATCCATCGTGCACGTTAAATTTTTCGTGGCTCAAAGTCCCTCCAAGGGCGTGTGTGGTAGTTTGGAGAGGTGTCATCCTCGTAATTTGACTGAGATTCAAATTTACAATCTGTCACTAACAACTGTTTTGCTTTACAGTACGATATTAATAAGAAATTGAAACAAATTATGAGACATATCACTAGTAGAAAAATAATGCAAGGTTGAAATAAATAAACAATTCAGATGTAAACCATAATCGGCATAGATTATTGTAAAAAAATTGTTTTTTTTTAAATATAATTGTTTTTTAATAAAAACGAGCCAACTGCCTCGGTAACGAGTTCAAGGTCCGCGATGCTCGAGTCGAATTGTGATTCGAATATTGAATCCATCAAAAATCTAACTCTAAGAATTGTTGTATGCTAATAGAATTGTGATTCTCAAAATTCCCTATTATTGAAGTTTTGAAAGGGAGGTATCATATTAGGTGTCATCCCCGGGTAATTTCTCTGTGACGCAATTTGCAATCATTGAATTCTATTTCAAGACTCAAAAAATTTGAAACAGCTTTTCCTCTTCGATCTCTTTGAAGTGGCCGCGGTAGCTTATTGGTTAAAGTCACGACCTCGTGGCCTGTGTATCACGAGTTCGAGCCCTGGTGCCCCTAAAGACCCGCCGTGTGGAGGAGCTGATGCATGTTAAATCTATCAAGGCTCAAAATCCTCCCATCAACGTAGTGTGGTAGTTTGGAGCAGGGAATACCAATTCAAATGCTGTCTTCGTGTCCCATTTGACCGAGATTCAAAATTTACGAAATCTCCGTCCTAGTCCATTTTTCCACTTAGGTACGCTTGGCACGTGCCTAGGGCGCAAAAGATTTGGGGGAGGTAAAAAAGTGGAGGGGAAAAAGAGAAAAAAAATTTTAAATTACCGCGTGCGCGAACATGCCATGGCCTAGCAAATCACGAGAGCAGTATTTCTACTCTCAATAGAGTAAAGATTGAAATGAGGTCCACTATGGAAAATTAAAAGCTTAACAGTTTGATGTTGCTCACTCAAAACGATATTGTAAGGGAAATTGATTATAGCGATGCTATAGACGATTTTCACGAAAAAATCTTTCGTTTTCGAAGAAAATCTTCGTTTATAAAGGGTGTTTTTTTAGAGGTATAGAACTTTAAATTGCAATAAAACAACAATGTATTATTCGATTGACATGAATTTTTTTTATTCGAAAGATAATCTTGTGGCATTACATTTTAAATATGATTTCTGGCATAGGACTGTCACGGCTGGCTCGGATGTAGTCCAATTTTCGATGACTTTTTGCAACATTTGTGGTCGTATATCGGCAATAACAGGGCGAATGTTGTCTTCCAAATGGTCAAGCGTTTGTGGCTTATCCGCATAGACCAATGACTTTACATAGCTCCACAGAAAATAGTCTAGCGGTGTTAAATCACAAGATCTTGGAGGCCAATTCACAGGTCCAAAACGTGAAATTAGGCGGTCACCAAACGTGTCTTTCAATAAATCGATTGTGCCACGAGCTGTGTGACAGGTTGCGCCGTCTTGTTGGAACCACAGCTCCTGGACATCATGATTGTTTAATTCAGGAATGAAAAAGTTAGTAATCATGGCTCTATACCGGTCACCATTGACTGTAACGTTGTGGCCTTCATCGTTTTTGAAGAAGTACGGACCAATGATTCCACCAGCCCATAAAGCACACCAAACAGTCAGTTTTTTTGGATGTAACGGTGTTTCGACATACACTTGTGGATTAGCTTCACTCCAAATGCGGCAGTTTTGTTTGTTGACGTAGCCATTCAACCAGAAGTGCGCTTCATCGCTAAACAAAATTCGCTTATGAAAATCGGGAACAGCGGCAATCTCGTTTTGGGCCCATTCGACGAATCTACGCCTTGCTAGATGATCGTTTTGATGAATTGCCAAACCAAACTGAGAATAAATCACTTGACAGCTGTTAAATCGGTCGCCATCTTGAAAGTAATGCCAACTTAAACTTCTATACCGGGGGGAACACTCTTTATAAGTGCAATGACAGTGACTGAAAAAGGGATAAGTACGTCGAAATGTAAAAAAACAGTAAAGCGATAAGTGATAGGAAAGATGACATTTAACAAGTTGAAAGTTTACACACACACACCACATACACACCACACGCATACACTTGTGGATTAGCTTCACTCCAAATGCGGCAGTTTTGTTTGTTCACGTAGCCATTCAACCAGAAGTGCGCTTCATCGCTAAACAAAATTCGCTTATGAAAATCGGGAACAACGGCAATCTCGTTTTGGGCCCATTCGACGAATCTACGCCTTGCTAGATGATCGTTTTGATGAATTGCCAAACCAAACTGAGAATAAATCACTTGACAGCTGTTAAATCGGTCGCCATCTTGGAAAGTAATGCCAACTTAAACTTCTATACCTGGGGGAAAAAAACACTCTTTATAAGTGCAATGACAGTGACTGAAAAAGGGATAAGTACGTCGAAAAGTAAAACAACAGTAAAGCGATAAGTGATAGGAAAGATGACATTTAACAAGTTGAAAGTTTACACACACACACCACATACACACCACACGCAAACCACACACACACCACCACCACACCACACCACACCATACACAGTAATGGCAAACGATTTCATTAATTTACTGTCTGTTTACTAAGGGTGGGTGGTCTGTGATGTCGTTAAGTAAGAAATGAACAAGAGTGGCCAAAACATACGACTAGTCTTTCCTTACGACTGTCTGTCCAGTACGCAGTGGGTCCTTAGGTGGTGGATAATGAAAAGACTCTCCAAACACACACACAGTAAAAAAAAAGAAAGTGTGAGATACTTAAGGAAAAATCCCTCCCAAAACAAAATAGGAAAAAGAAGAACAGTAAGAGGAAAGAGTTGCTCTGTGAATAGGGGAGGGGGCTTAACTATTGAAGCGCCTAGGTCACCGGAGAGGCTAAAAACGTCCCAGGGAACGTCACCAATGGCCTTCGTGTTGTGTATAATGTGCCATTAATAAACGCTCACTCACTGAATCTCTTTCGAACATGATCTTTCTGAAGCAAAAATACAAAAACAAGTTTTCAAAAATTAGTTATATTGAACACTGGCGAAAAGATAAAATCCGGTGAGAATGCAAACGTGATGCATTTGTAAGCCTCACTGTTTCCTCATACATAAGACGTCAACATGAGCTTATTAAACAAAATATATATCGCACATGACCTATTCTACCTGAAGGCGATAGAATAGCTGGCTAAATCTTCTCAGCGGCTGCAAATTTACGTCCCTTCAACCGTTGACGTAAGAATTTGCTTTTTATTTGTTGTTTCTGAAGCTCTAAGCTAATGGTTCTGACAGTCAAATCACTGTCTCTATTTATAAGCTTTTGTTTTACGCTTGTTGAGCTAAGAGCAAATGTAATTTTTTGGTCCTCGCCACGGAGATGTATCATTTACATCGTTCGTCTTTTGGATGAGGCTATATATTTCCATGGGATGTTCGCTCGCTTGCAGGTTATGATTTATTTATTAAGACGCTATTTTTGTTTACGAGTTGATACTATAGCGAGATTTTTTCTCCTTTTTCTCTCGCTCTTCACCTTTTTTTATATATTACTATTTGAGTCTTTTATCTCTTGAGGCATTCATTATCCGCAGTGTTTCAAAATACTTCGACGCAGTGGTTAGTATTAAAAAAGAGAGTATCTCTTAGATTTAGGACTGTGTTTATAAGCTGTGCTTTAGTTAGGTAAAAAAATTACTCATATTTAGTATAAATAAACGCATCTCTGCGTGACGTTTTGTTATTGTTCTGCAGTATGGACAGATACCACGTGGCCAGTGGTGCATACAAGGAGGGTTCCCGGGTCCGGACCCTCCCCAAACCCTTGATTTTTTTCCCGATATAGTACGTAAAATTTAATTATTTGTTATTAATAATTAATTTTATTGATTGATGCTAATTATTTATTCAATAATTCATTTTTTCTGAACCCCCCGCCGAAAATTGACAAAAACAAAATATGTTGGATGGCGTATTAATCCATAAGAGAATTGTGAACTTTCGACCCTGGGGAATCCCCTTGAAAAATTCCCGTGTGTGCTATTAGTCTCATTCATTCTATAAATACTCCATAAAACATATGATCTATCTTTTTTGTTCACAAAATACACTTGATATTAACTTGTAAAATTAAAGAGCATATGCCATTGGCTCACACAAGGGGGGTCACCGGGTCCCGACCCCCCTTCCATAGCCCGTGAATTTTTTTCGATTGTTGATAAACATATATATATAAAAGGCGTAAAATTTAATTAAGTATTTCTAATTAGCAATTTATTTTATTAGTTAATGCTAATTATTCATTCGATAATTAATTTTTTACTGGTTTTTGTTTCCAAAAATCGACAAAATCAGAAGAATATGTTGGGCGGCGTATTGGAGTATGATACGAAAATGGTGGACTTCCGACCCTGGACCCCCTTGAAAAATTCCCGTGTGTGCCACTGCACGTGGTTAAACTTTTTTCAACTTTCAAGATTACATTAATTGCAGACAGTCTTCGCCAAAAGTGAGAAAACAGGATCTAAATCTCGGATTACACTTTCGGAGAGAAAAATATCTCAAAATTTCTGTAGAAATATTATATTTCAAAAGCCGGTTTTTTTTGTTTTTCCATAGAATGATACTGATTAACCGGTTTTTTAATCGGGTTTTTAAATAAATCATAAATATATATAGGCTATAGCTTTAAAATAATGGCTAATAGATTTTTTTAATGGAATACGAAAATATATAAAAAATCAAATTTAATCAAAAGAAAAACAAAAGGGGGGTTCTATTGTATAAAAGTCTTTTGAGATCAGTATTAACCTATGCATGTGAAACTTGGTCCATGTCTTGAACAGATGAGAATATGATAAGTTTCTACGAAAGAAAGATTTTAAGATCCATTTTCGGAGGAATTCAGGAAAAGGGAACATGGTGAAGATCAAATTCAGAGCTCTATCGATCATATAAGGAATCTGACATTGTCAACTTCATCAAAATACAACGAATTAAATGGGCAGGTCACGTTATCAGAATGAACGAAGACCGCACCACTAAAAAAGTCTTTAATGCTCAACCAATTGGCACACGAAGAAAGGGCAGGCCAAATCTCAGATGGATTGATGGCCAAGAAAAAGGTCTCCTAGTTTTAAGAACTAGGAATTGGAGAACACTGGCAGGAAGAAGGCTGGGCTGGAAAAGGCTTCTTGAGAAGGCCAAGTCTCACCCTGGACTGTCGTGCCAATGAGGAAGGAATTTTAAAATAAATAATAAAATCTTAACGGGAATATATATATATATATATATATATATATATATATATATATATATATATATATAGCGAAGCTACAAACTAAGGAAAATAAACTAAAAAATTATACTACACAAAACTTAGCAATTATAATATTTTTTTTATTTATTTAAGATTGCCAATAGTCCTAGTGTTGCTTTGAAATGTGATTTTGATAAGCAATCATATTTTATACTTGTGCTAATTTTGTATGAATGTAGTTCAGATGTCATCCTCGTCGCTTGACCAAAGTTCAAAATTACGAGTTCCTTCTTTACTAACCTCATGCAGTTTCCAAGTGCGACGCTAATTAAAATTAAATCAAATCAGTAAGTTCACTTTTTCAATTCCTACTATTAGCCCACACTCTATATATATTTATTTATCTTCGTGGAATTTTCAATCGTTACTAAAATACATTTTAAAGCTCTCGATTGAGCTGAAATTTTATGTACATGATTATTTTGGATGGCAATGCAGTAATTTAATTACAATTAATGAAAATTAACTGATTAAAACTAATTATTTAAAGAATTACAAATACAGCCACGCTGGCATCCTTTTTGGCGACCCTAAATTGTAGGAATGCTATATAACAAATGTCGTTTTTGTGTTACAACATGACAAATTTATACGAAAATTAGAAAAGTTTTCTTATTGTAAATGTGTTCCAAGAGTTCATCGGATTCCTCGCAGTAGAAAGACCCTGGTTGATTGATTGGTTGTTTACCAACCTCACATTCAGAAACTACTTTGACGTTGGACATCGTAATTTTGAACCATGGTTAAATGACGAGAAGATACCTGAGCTGGGATCCCTCCTCCAAACTTATACACCACGTCAACATGAAGACTTTGAGCCTAGAATGATTTAGCATGCATTGATCTTCCTGCCCGTTTTTTTTTTTTTTTTTTTTTTTTTTTTTTGCGCATGACTCGACAATGCTGGGCTACGAGTTACAACACCGTGAATATTCTGCTACCGCAGAAATTACAGTTTCATCCGGGGCGTAGTTACCGCCGTATCAAAGACACGGAATTCCCAATATGTGTAAGTGAAAGATAGCAAAATGTTAAGGGAGCCCCGAAGTGTTTTGATATAGAGCCTCTCTCTCAGGAGTAGCTACGCCGGTGAGTTTCCTTAAATTCAAAATTCATCAGAATTTAAATGTGCCAGAAATGTTATTAGCATACGTTAAAAATTACCGTATGAGCTTATTTTATTAGCATTCTGTAAGTTTTTCAATAGAAATCGTTTCTTAAATAACTTTTATGTAATGATTTAACTTGAAATATACAGTATTGACTCATAATATTGATATACATTATGCGCGTATAAATATGTATGTTATTATTATAATTGGTTATATATATCCTACTATATATTCATTCACGGATAATTTTTATTCAAATTCATAACCCCATTTTGCTCGGAATTATAATTTCAAGGAAATCGTATTTTAAATTAATATTACTATTTTCAATTTGGTAGTGTTTTGAGTAGTCAAGGTATGTAAAGATTTAGGTAATTCTGTTTTATTATTCTTTTTTAACAACAAAGCATAAAGGATGCGACGTACAATTTAGAATGAATATAAAAACAATTTTAACAAAATATGCTAAAGCGTTTTTCTATGCAGATATTTATTGAATATACAAGCAATTATTAATGTATAGAAATAAACTACATTTTTTTTGTGTCGACATAGATCTTTTGTAAGTGATTGGCTTTTAAAATTCAAAAGCAAAGGAGAATGAAATATTCATCTTACAGCAATACCTGTAATAAAAGAAAAGGAGTAGATATTAACAATTCACACATTCAGCAAAAATAGCAATTTTAAATATTATCCATGTCCAACAACAACAATAACAAAAAATAAAAACTCAAAAAACTTTTAAACACATTTTCGTCAAACCTCCCTTTTGAATACAAATTTCGACACAAATGCAAAGCACGAACACTATTGTACATCTTGCATTTAAAAAAAAAATCGATGAAAGAAAAAGGAAATGGAATTTTCTTGAGTTCAATAGGGTAGTTAATTATCATCGCGGCATCTTCAAAAATCACACCTCCAAGCACTAGCAAGGCAAGGTTAAAAAAAAAAAAGGAAAAATCTCAAGGCATATTAGCACCTAATTCGAAGGCTGTTAGTCAACAACTCCCCCCCTTTTGGCCAAACGATTCTACAAAATCAAACTCTCGCTCCACCCCCTTTGTACATTCCTTTGCGACATGAACAAAATAATTCGAACACCACATCACACAAGTAATCAAAAAGAAAAAAGTACGTGGCCGAAAGTGGGAGGGGGGTCTGAAACCGAATCAGTGTAGGGGATGGCTTCGTGGTAGGCCAGGTTATGCCAACCCCTTGTAGCAGCTCCCGTGGCAGAGCTGGGGAGGAGGTGAATATCGTGACAGGTAGATCTAGCCCCTTCTAGGTCGGCATGGGCTTAATTACAGGGCACAGCAGCCGAACTTCACAATTTATGAGTTGTAATTGCAGCATTGGCTATTTTTCACTTTGCGGCTTTATCATCCCTCCCCCTTGTGCTGCAGTGGTAAGTTATTATTTTTTAAAAGCTTGGATTTTTTTTTACCTCTCTGTCTTCCTTAGTCTTCCTCCTTTACTGTTGTGATATAATAGAAGATTTTTGCATGCAAAAAGAGTCCTTGCTTTACATTTTATTTATTAATTTTTTCGTACATTTTTTTTTCTTGGGTAGCTTTCTCTGTCGATGAAAGAAATTCCATCCAATTTTTTATTCTTTTAGGAGAATTTTGCTTACTTCGAAGAAGTCTCCCTCTTTTTCCTTTTAACTAATTTGATTATTTTTTTTAGTACCGTAAGATATTTATTTATTTTTTTTAATGCTTATATATTTTAAGAAAATTTCCTTTATTTTCTTATATTTTCGTTCAAAAATGTTTTATCTAAATGAATTTTTAAAGTATGCACACTTGCAAAAAGAATATATTTAGTACATGTTTTGCATTTAAAACCATAACATTTAAAGGGATGGTTAATGTTCGAATGCTTGTACTCAATTCAAAATGGTATAGCCAAATTGCATATAAAAAATTTGTAATAATTAACTATGACCGTTCTATCATTGGCGTAGCTAGATCTAAAGAGGCCCTGTATCATAATTCCTTGGGGCCTTTTTTGGAAAATAAATAAAAAATCGCGTTAATAACTTATTTGAAGTCCGTTTAACTCATGTTAGGACCCTTGTAGCTTGGGGACCCCATATCATTGATGCGGTGATAGCTACGTCCATACACTATATTACACATCTATTAAAACAGAAATTCGAATATTGCGAGAACTTTAGCATCACAACATTACGGAGCAATTATTTTTAATTCTTCTAAATATTTCTGTTCAATTATTTGTTGCAAAATGTAGGAAAAAAATAGTATCACAGACAAAATTAGGAACATTTAATGATACAAGAAATATACAGGGGTTACATCAGTCTATGATCTCTAATTTTGGGTAACAAAAGTCGGTACTGGCATATTATACCGTCAACCACTTTCTTCAAATCGAAAGACATCGCCAAATGCCACAATATGCAGCCGATAGTAAAAAAATTGGTTTCGTTTGTTTCAAAACTATAATAACGATTACAGTATTTGGCGATGTCTTTTTATTTGGGAAAATTAGCTGATGGTATAATACGTAAGAACCCAAAAATACAGGTAACATGTAATAAAAATTGTTTCAAATATCTCATTATTATAAGATTAATTCATTGGTTGTTCATTAACATCGCACTAGGATGCAGCACGAGACCACTGGCAACGGACCACGTAATTGTGAGCCACTATTTTTATAACAAGTAGGATTGAGCATTGCATATATAGAAAAAGACTCACAATCGATAACGTAAACATAAATTTTTCAGGGTGGAAGAGGGTCCAGGATCGAAAGTCCACCTTTTTGGTATTACCGCGCAACATATTCTTTTGATTTTGGCGATTTGGGGGAACAAAAACAATAAAAAATTAATTATTGAATAAATAATTAGCAGTAATTAATAAAATTAATTACTAATAACAAATACATAGTTAAATTGTGCGTAATATGCACTTAAGATTATGACGAATCAAAAAAAAAAAAAAAAAAAAAAAAAAAAAACTCAAGGGCTATGGAGGGTGTCTGGACCCCAAGAATTTCTTTGTGTGCGCCACTGCTCACAATCAACATTAATGTATGTGGGTGGCGTAGTTGGTTTGTCGCTGGCCTTCTGCACCTAAGGTTGCGGGTTCGACCCCTGACCAAGTCGGTGGATTTTCACGATGTAGAAAATCAACAGCGTCCATGTCTTATGATTATACGGCATGTAAAGAATCTCTTGAGGGCCTGTTTGGCTAGGATGCTCTCGGCAAAATTAAATTCATAGAACAAACTTGTATTGTCAGAGCTCAAGTGCCTCTCTTTGGAGAGGAAATTGGGTGTCAGAATTACTTGCAGTGATATTTATCGCCTATATGGTACCACACTAAAAATCATAATAGTTCCTGGGGAATGTGCCAGGTCTTCAATGGTAAAAATACCACTTCACAAGCTCATTAGAAATAAAAAAAAAACATCAAAGCATGCCTGCACGTACTTCTCAATGCTGCGAAAGGTAATTACAAGCAAATGTGATATGCTAAAAGAATTTTTCCCCTTCAAATTCAGCATAAATGACGATTCTGATCCGTTTTGATTCGTATCTTTTAATTCTTAATACAGTATTAGCAGCACTGAAGATTCGCAGTGCAGAGGGGCTGATGCATGTTAAATCTGTCAGACTCAAAATCCTCCCTTGCCGTGGTTTGGAAGTATGGAGAGGAGTGCCAGCTTAGGTGACGTCCTCGTTACTTGACTGGAGTTCAAAATTACTAGGTCAACCACTAACCCTCATGTTTCAGAGTGGACGTAAATTAATATCAAATAGCATTAGCAGTATTGTATTTGCATTACTTGTACCACATTGAATTTTTATTTCTGAATAAACTTTCATACCAAACAACTAGAATTTCAGTTAGAAATGATTATATATTGCAGAACCTAGCAAACACACACTCACACGTTCTGAATTATATAGGTTTCATAATTCTCTCATTGCACGCCATTTTATGTTGGAAAAACTGCAGTATCATTAGAGAGAAAAAAAGATGTAATTTACCAATTACACCCACGGACGCAATTATGAGTGAAGAATCTGAAAACAATTAAACCGTTATCTCCCTCACCCCACAGAGACTAAGTGAAAAAAGATTAAAAAAATTCGATTCGTTGTGTTACCTAATGACGTACAAATGAGTTTTTTCCCTTCGGTTCATTTGTGAGCAACGAAGAGGGGAAAAAAATACACTGGGATAACAATAAAACGCGTTTTATGTTTTGCTCGTGGATTCTTGTCATGCTCGCTTATTACAGAGCTGTGAAAAAATAGACATAATAGGAGAAGTCATTGATTTCATTTGCAGATAGGGACATCATTAGTGTTATTTCATTGTCTGCACTCATTTACGGGTCGCGTTTTTTTGGGAATCTTTGTGATCACATCTAACATAAAGTAAATTTCGTGTATATTTAGGATTCAATCAAAATTATTCGTAGAACATTATTTATGAGTTAGCTAAATACGAGTACTGTAAAAAAAAATTTTAGAATCAATTCCTACTTCATCAATAAAGAAAATTTTTATTTTAGCTACTTTTTATTAAATAGTTACGATTAATATAAATATGTATATAAAGAGTGTTTTTTTTCCAGGTATAGAAGTTTAAGTTGGCATTACTTTCCAAGATGGTGACCGATTTAACAGCTGTTAAGTGATTTATTCTCAATTTGTTTTGGCAATTCATCAAAACGATCATCAAGCAAGGCGTAGATTCGTCGAATGGGCCCAAAACGAGATTGCCATTGTTCCCGATTTTCATAAGCGAATTTTGTTTAGCGATGAAGCGCACTTCTGGTTGAATGGCTACGTCAACAAACAAAACTGCCGCATTTGGAGTGAAGCTAATCCACAAGTGTATGTCGAAACACCGTTACATCCAGAAAAGCTGACTGTTTGGTGCGCTTTATGGGCTGGTGGAATCCTTCTTCAAAAACGATGAAGGCCACAACGTTAGAGTCAATGGTGATCGGTAGAGAGCCATGATTACTAACTTTTTCATTCCTGAATTGAACAATCATGATGTCCAGGAGCTGTGGTTCCAACAAGACGGCGCAACATGTCACAGCTCGTGCCACAATCGATTGATTGAAAGACACGTTTTGGACCTGTGAATTGGCCTCCAAGATCTTGTGATTTAACACCGCTAGACTATTTTCTGTGGGGCTATGTAAAGTCATTGGTCTATGCGGATAAGCCACAAACGCTTGACCCTTTGGAAGACAACATTCGCCGTGTTATTGCCGATATACGGCCACAAATGTTGGAAAAAGTCATCGAAAATTGGACGTCCAGATTGGACTACATCCGAGCCAGCCGTGTCAGTCATATGCCATAAATCATATTTAAAATGTAATGCCACAAGATTATCTTTCGAATAAAAAAAATTCATGTCAATCGAATAATACATCGTTGTTTTATTGCAATTTAAAGTTCTATACCTCTAAAAAAACACCCTTTACATATGACAGAATCACAACATTAAGTGGTAATTAATTTTTATTAATTATCATTAATGTATCGTACTGTCATCCAAAACAATCGTGTATGTGTAATTTCAGTTCAACTGAATGCTTTTAAAACGTGAGAAAGAAACCTTTTCAAGTTTTTACGCAAGTCGTCAAAACGGTCGCTAATTCACCAAAAATGCTGCCAATATGGCTGTATTAGTAATTCTTTAAATAATTAGTTTTAATCAATTAATTTTTATTAATCAGAATTAAGTTATTGTATTATCATCCAAAATAATCATGTATATGCTTTAAAACGTGAGGGAAAAAAAATCTTTTAAAGTTTTGACCCAAGTCGCTAAAAACGAAACCAACGTGACTGTATCTGTAATTCTTTGAATAATTAGTTTAAGTCAATTAATTTTAATTAATTATAATTAAATTATCGTATTTTTACCCAAAGCAATAGTGTATAAAAAAATTGCAGCTCACACGAGCGCTTTAAAATGTGAAAAAAAAACCTTTTTATGTTTTGACTCAAGTCGCCAAAAGGGTCGTTAAGTCGCCAAAAATGATGCCAACGTGGCTGTATTTGTAATTCATTGAATAATTAGTTTTAATCAATTAATTTTCATTAATTATAATTAAATTACTGTATTGTCATCCAAAATAATCGTGTATATAAAATTGCAGCTCAATTGAGCATTGTAAAATGTATTTTATTAACGATTGAAAATTCCACGAAAATAAATATATAGAGTGTAAGCTAATCGTGGAATTGAAAAATAAATTAGTTAACTGTAAATTGCTTAAAATTTAAATTGGAAATTTTTTTTTAACGCAGGATAATGAATAATATACGTGGTAAACATTTTTCAAATATTTACAGTGTTCAAAAACGATTTGTGTGAGTTAATATGTCATTTAATTACAAATTAGAATTATATGGAATACCTTATGAATGTTTATAAGCTTTCATAGCACTCATTGACTTATCTGAGTTCTGAAGATTTTTTTGATAAGAATAAAATTAATAGAGAAATTTAATAATTTTCTAGCATTGTTATGAAGTGATATGTTGCTAAAGATGTTATTTTTGTTTGTTTCAATACAACATCAAGACTTAAAAATTTAAAATTAAGCAAATTTAATTGTAAAAATAAAGGATATGTGAAAAAAAAGATAATATAAATAATAAATAAAAAAATTATAAGAAAACGAAAAAATATTTGAAAGAAATCTGTAGTAAATTTTGTGACTCTTTGACACTACTAATTTTTGCTCTGACAATATATATTTAAATTTCTATAAAGTTCATTTTTTTTTATTCTCAAAATTGAAACCATACGTATATAAAGTTCAGGATTTTACGGAAACAGTAAATTATTTGACTTTATGTAACAGTAAAACTCCTGATTTATGCTTCCTTTCTTTGCATGATGTTTACATTTCTGCTTTTAATAAGTAACTTTTTTTTTTTAAAAAAAATATTTTTTTCTTTTTTTTTTGACGATTGAAAGTTAATAGTGAAATGTTTACGGAAAACTTCATTAATTAGCAAAGAAAATAGATCAAAATTAAAGTAAAACATTTTTTTATATATTCACCATACTACCATACTATTTTAAATAGAATTTGAGTTTTTAAAGCTCGATAACTTTTTTATAAATTATAAAAAATTTAATTTATTCAGTACTTCATAAAAAATTTATGAAATTTTTTCTTAAATATTAAAAAAAATTCAGTTTAATAGTTTTTTTTACTAGGATTAGAAAATTTTGATAGCATTTACAAACTTAAAATTTTTACAATTTTAAGAGTCCATGAAAGAAAAAAAAAAAAAAAAAACTTAAGGTTTGTCCTTGAGTGAGTGAATATTGACGTCGCACTTGTTCAACTACACGAGGGCTTTTGGCGACTGGCCTCATAATTTTGAGCCATGGCCAAGTGACGAGGACAACACATAAGCTGGCATTCCCCCCTCTCCTAACTACCACACCAGACCAACGGGAGGAAGTTTGAGCTCTCGTCAGATTTAACATGGCCACGGTAGCCAAGTGGTCAAGGTATCAGGTCGTGACTGGCCTTGTCACGAGTTCACTTGTCACCACTAAAAACCCGCCGTGTAGGGGAGCGATGCACGTTAAATCTGTCCAGAGCTCAAACGTCCTCCTGTTGGTGTGGTGTGGTAGTTAAGAGAGGGGTTGCCAGCTCAGATGTCGTCCACGTCACTTAACTATGGTTCAAAATTATACGTGGTCCGTCGCCAAAAGCCCTCGTGTAGCTGAACAGTGCGGCGTTAATATTCACTCACTCGACAGATTTAACGTGCATCGCTCCCCTACACGGTGGGTCTTTAATGGTCTTGGGCTCGAACTCGTGACACGCCAACCATGACCCGAACCTTGACCCCTTGGCTTCCTTGGCCACAAGTTTGGTCTTGAACTGCACCAAGATGTACTTATTGTAGGTAGACCTAAGTTAAGCCGTTTTTTACGGTATGAAGGACAGTCGACGATATTTAAATTTAAAAAAAAAGTACTTTTTAATTGGAGTGTAGGGTTTATGAAACACAATATATTAATTCATAATAAATTTCATCTCGTCTGTAAACTCATTTTTTAAACTGTTTTAAGTAGAAAAAATTATTTTGGAAATATAAAAACCTTGCTTTTTTGCCTTATTTGAAAATACACTGTTTTTCATAAAAATAAATAAATTGAAAACTGAAGTAGATGTGCGTTAGTCTTAAATAGCAATAGCATGATTAGAAAACATAGAATATCACTCACTTCATTGAAAAAAAGACTACATATTTTTTAATAGAAGACAAACAAGTTGCTTCTTTTATTTTATTCCTGAAATTAAATAATTTAAATCTTCATGCAAAAATTGCCAATCATTGAGATGAATTTTTTCTTTCAATCAGAACAGTAAATAATGATAATAAATAAATATTAAAAGTTGGTGATTAAAATTCCATTATTTTTTTATGTTATCATAAGATTTCATTATTATTATTTGATGTACACCGATAACTTGTTTTTATCCTAACTAATTTTCTTTTAATGATGTTCCTTTTTTTTCATTTTCAATTCGAATCAATTCGAATAATCAAATTATTCTTATTTTTTTCCTTAATTTAAATGAAAAACAAAGTAGGTTTATCACATGTTGATTAAAAAAAAGATTATTCTTTCCATTGTTACTTATTTAAATAAACTATCTTCTAGATATTCTCTAATAGAAATAGATTTAAACTCTCAGTTTCATTGTTAAATAAATTTAAAACGGGATTTGAATTTTAAAAACCTTAAGACAATAACAAACATTTTGCTTTTATTTTATGAATGCCTAATTTTTTTTTTACTATTAACCAATCAAATGCTAAATCTTTTGATTGTTTTACCAACGTTGTTCTTTGTACTTCAATGGAATTATTGGTGATGGAACATTTTGCATGAATAAATTTGAAACATGGTGAAGATTAAATTCTGAAAGTAATTTGCGATGACAACTACGTTAGTATTAAGCCCATGTGACTCTTTAAAACGTTATTCATTATAATTTTACAAACATTTAAGGTATGTGACTACTTGAGACAACTTTTTTTTTTAAAAGAAAAAATGGAGTTAAGGAGATTTTTTAGTGATTTTTAGATTTATTAAGTACATTTTAAGAAAAATATGCTAAAATTATAAGAAAAGAAAAAGAAATTGTTATTACTAAAATGGTAACAAATGGTAAAAAATTACATAACATTTTGAACAAAATGTTTATGAACAAATTTTCAATTTTGATGTGTTGGTTTGGTAATCATTTTTGAAATGGCCTTCAGGATAAGAGAAATTTTAATTTTTACAAAAACTAGAGAACTTTATCTTAGTTGTTGTATGAAATTGCTTAAAAAAAAAGGAGTGATTATATTCACATAAAAGACTATAAATTTTGTAATAAAACACTTTTTTGTGTGTGGTTTTTAGATTTATTTAGTACATTTTAAGAAAAATATGCTTAAATTAAGAAAAGGAAAAAAAATTGTGTTATTACTAAAATGGGAAAAAATGTTAAAAAATTACATAACATTTTGAATAAAAGTTTAAGAACAAATTTTTAATTTTGATGTGTTGCTTTGGTGATCATTTTTGAAATGGCCTTCAGGACAAGAGAGATTTCAATTTTTACAAAAATTAGAGCACTTTATCTTAGTTGTTACATGAAACTGCTTAAGAAAACAGTGATTATGTTCACATAAAGGACTATAAATTTTGTAATTAAAACAGTGATTGATAAATCTGAAGGTTAAAACAATTTAACTATTATACAGACTATTATTCAAAACTATTTGAGCAATCACTGTCCCCGTTTGAGTTTTTCGAAAAAAAAAAAACACATTTCGAGAAAAACGCATTTTAAAGTTTAACATCTTTTGTAAAGTTATGGCATCTGCTTTTACTAAAACACTTGTAGTTTTTGTTCTAGTGAATGGAAAATAAAAAAACTTGGTATTTTTATAAAGCAAATAAGATGGCCTATAAAATATAATTATAAAAAAATGTGTCAATTTTTGGAAAAAAATCACTATTTTAGGTTAGTTAGATACCTCAAAAGTTCGTAATCTTTAACATGTAACTTAATGTCCATTGTTGGGGAAAAAAGGGCCAACTTATAAATGAATTATTCTGACTGAAAAAAAAAGTGCTAAATATGCAAAGAAATAAAATTATTCGGGTCCGGAATCCCCCCCAAGTCATTGATTTTTTTTTATTGATTATAATTCTATGTATATACTACAAAAAATTTAATTAAATATTTGTTATTAACAACTAATTTTATTAATTGATGCTAATTATTCATTCAATTATTAATTTTTATAGTTTTTTGTTCCGGAAAATCGACAAAATCAAAAGAATGTTGGGCGGCGTATTGGAGCATGATACGAGAATAGTGGACTTCCGACCCTGGAACCCTCCCCTTGAAAAATTCTTGCATGTGCTACCGTTCCAGAACCAAACTCATTCTTAAGAAATGTCCAGTAAAAATATTCCTACAAATTAGGAAAAACATATATATACACCAACCCTTTTTTCCAGCTAAACAACTTCCCTTTGGCTTTTCTGATGAACAAAACTTTGTGCGAAAATGCAAGCTCACGCACAGTCTTTCTGCGACGTAGTAAAAAAGTACTAATTTCTCGTTGATTAGCATGCGAAATTTAATTAACGCTGTATCGCTTTTTTTTAACCCTCCCTTTCTGGGCAACACAATTTTTTTTCTCTCTGAACGTTGATAAGGGCGAATCAGTCCGTCACAGAACTGCAAAACTGATAATTTGAATCAATTAAGAGATTAGAAGAACGAAAGTATCTGTGCTTAACTGATGGCGAGATTCGATACACTTCCACAGAACGTAGGAATTCGGTGACTTTAATGATGGGCCTTGAGCGATAAATAACGGAGAGTTTTCTTAATTGTGCGGTATGGGAGGTTAATTTTTTGATGCACATCCTATAGAAGCTGGATGGAAGTTTCACGCCAAAGGGTTTGATGAAATGGGTTGCATTTTTCTTGGAACAATACTGTGAAATATTACGCTTGGATTGCCGTTATGGCCAGAAAAAAAAAATCCTTTTGTGGGTCTTGTTTTGATTCCAAAGAAGAGTGGTATTATTTTAGAAGATGGCTCATTTGGGCTGCTTGATATTAATCAGAATATCCAAGGAAGATAATTTTTGAATTTCTACTATTAGTTCACTCTCTCCCTTTATATATATATATATATATATATATATATATATATATATATATATATATGTATATATATATATATATATATATATATATATATAAATATGCATATATTTATATATATATATATATATATATATATATATATATATATATATATATATATAAACAAGATATATATATATATATATATATAAAATCTTGTTCAAATTTTCAATCTTTCATAAAATACTTTCTATTTTCATTCAAGTTCAAATACATTTTTTTAACTTGTAGTAGAGGACACTTGATGTTAATACAGTTTTTTCAAATATTAATTTATTCATTAAATTAAAAAATTAATAAATAGTAGCAAACAAACTAATAGTCCAACAGCATAAAAAAAAAAGAAAATCGTTCATTGTTTTCCTGTAGCGCAATAGATAGCGCGCTAGACTTCTAACTGAAAGGTCGTGGATTCGAATCCCATCTGAGATGGTCTAATTCCTGAGAATGTGATTTCTTTTTTTACTGTATTATTTTATTAGAATAATTAATTTTAATTAATAAATAGTAACAAACAAAAAAAATAGTCCAACACCCTATATAGAAAGGAAAATGAGAAATTGCAAGGATAATCGCTTTCTATTTTGTCACTTAATATTGGGATTCTGTCATATGTATATACATATTTATATTAATTGTAAATATTAAATAAAATGTAACTAAAATAAAAAAATTTGTTTGTTGATCTAAGTATAGAGGAATTGATTTAATTTTTTTAAAATTACTTGTTACATTTTTTTTTTGCGGGATTTTTTTCCCTCGTGGCTGCCGTATCGCGGGTAGAACTGCTATTTTATCAAAAGGAAGCTTTTGTATCTCTCTCTGCAAATGCTCAGATTACAGAGTATTACTTTTAGAAGTTATTACGAATAAACAATTTACAAATGAATTTCGTGCATTTACAGCATTAAAAGGGAGGTATTTAAAAAGTTGGATTAAACACAATCACTTCTATAATTTTAAGAAAAGAGTATTATTTCCACAATCATTGACAAATATACTGCTGTGATTCAAAAACCCAAGAGCCTTGGAAAGCCAGGGGAACTCTGGCCACTGTAGGTTCAATTCCGAGGCACCTGGAGAGAGTCGATGCTGCTGCCCGCTTTCACCTAATTAACGGACATGACTTTATGGGAGCATGCCTGCACTGGCCTGTCCTGGCTGGTGACGAGGCCTACCCGCGCTGCAGCCATGCCAGAATGGATGACGACCACCTGTTCCAATGCACTGGACTCGATGAATACCCGACTGACGACATCGTTTGTCGGTACTGAGAGGCTTGATGTCAAATGGTTAAGAGGACTTGGTACGCTAAAAATCACAAACCTATCATTTTTTTTATTTTCATTTAATCTTATTCTTTGCATTATTATCTTTCGATTGATATATCACTTGTGCATGTCGGAATGTTAGAAGTTGACTAAAACTTCATTTGAAAACAAATTAGGCAATTCAGCCACACACCCTTTTTAGAAAAAAAAGCTAAAAAATGCTTTATGATAAAAAAATCTATTTTAGAAATAGAAATAATAACTATAAAAAAGAATGTGTAGTATTAAAAGCAGAATATTTCCGAGGTAATGCAATAATGTAATTTTTCTTCCTTGTGAAATGCGTGCATGTAAAATTTTTAAATTAAGGCATTTTATATTAATAATTTTATAATTTCAGTTCTTCTTCCTGATATATTTTACATACAAATGCAATACTTTAATATTATAAGAAGAAAAACAGCTAAAATTTCTGTCGTGACAGAAAAAAAAACTTTTTTTTAACATTTTTCTTGAATTTTCATGGGCAATTAGTACTCTCTAAAAGTTGATCATTTATAAAAATGTGTGGGTTGAAAAAATATGAAAATGCAATTATTTTAAAGAAAAACGTATAACTAATATCTTAAAGTGGTATTTTAAGTTTAATTAAGCTAATAATAATTATTTTTTCAGAATTATAAACTTTGAACCTGTTTTTCCGAGTTTGTGTTTTTCGAAATCTTAGTGCATTCAAAATGCTACTCCTTCGACAATTATTTACCAATCACTTCCATTTTTTTCTTGCGTGTTGAAAATAAAGCATGTAATAAAATAAGGGATCCGTTTTGATATAAACTGAATACTTTTTTTAAAAAAAAATAAAATGTAAGACATGTTGGCTTTTTCGTTGATTTTTAGCCTGCATATCAACATTTTATTTTTTTTCTCGAAAACGAATGAAGTTATTCTAAAATCGATCCCTAAAGTTGTTTAGATCATCCATAAGAGTATTATAAAAAAATTTCAGGTCAAAAAAGTAATTTTTACACAAGGAGTATGATTTTAAAATTTTCCCAATTTTCTTCAAAAAATTAAAATTTTTAAAATTGTGTGAATAATATATGAAAATTTTCATCTGGTAACATCTTCTTGAATAGAAACATTGTATAAAATGCTAAAATATAATTTTTAAATACGTAAATAAAGAAGTTTGCTCAAAGGGTGCCAAGTCCCCTTAAAAAGCCAAGCACGGGCGTTGGATAAATAAATAAATAATTTTAAGAAAGTATTCTTTAAGGTATCAGACTACGTTCGGAACCGTGATTTTGCAAAGCGCATAAATGGATAATTTTTTCATGATATTTAGTGTCACTTAGATTAGAATATATGCATAAAATTGTTTTAAGGCCATTTAGACAAAAAAAATTTTATTTAAATATAATATTTTGGCAAAAAATTAACTTAGAATAATCTTTTTTCCAAATGTTCTCCTTTTGTGAAAAATGCTTCTATTATAATAATATTTTGCCTGTATATTGCTCAGACCTCTCTACAGAGGCTCAACTAGAATTTTTGAAATATATACCTTAGAAGTGTATTTATTCATATTTTACGACAACAGAGGGGAGCAATTTTAAGGGGAAAAAAAGCCAATAATTATTTCAATGGGTGGTAACTCTGAGAATAATGTGAATTTTTCAAAAATTCTAGTTGAGCCTCTGTAGAGTGATCTGAGCTATAAACAGGCAAAATATTATTATAATAGAACCATTTTTCACAAAAGGAAAACATTTGGAAAAAAGATTATTCTAAGTTAATTTTTTACCAAAATATTGTATTTAAATAATTTTTTTTGTCAAAATGTCCTTAAAACAATTTTATGCATGTATTCTAATCTGAGTGACACTAAATATCATGAAAATTATCCATTTATGCGCTTTTTTAAAATCACGGTTCCGAACGTAGTCGGATACCTTAAACGCAATTAGAATAATTAATCTCCAACTTTCTGGTGTTTAAAAGCGCATGTTTTTCTTCTGTTTCCGTTTGTAACTTCTGAAAAACGATATAGAAAATAATGTAAACAAACTTATTAAAAAACTAATAATTTTGATTAATTTTTATGATTCCTTAACGATTATTTAAGAAAGATTTTTTTAAAGCTAAAAACTATCTTAACAAAACTCTCAGTATTACTTTAATAACTTTAATACAACAGTGTAAATAAGATTTTTATAATGTATTATCACACAAATTATAAAAGGATTGTAGAAAAAAATTCCACAAATGAAAACATCTCGTCAAAATAAAAAAAAAATTCTTCCATTCCAATTAATGTAATCAAATTATGAAATATGTGTTTTAATCTAAATGTATTGTATTAAAACCATGCAGTGTGACATCATTTTTTTACTTTTCGTAGTCCTTATTTTATTTTCAACATCATTGTAAGATTTCTCTTCTTCACATCTTTACTATTATACATCATAAAAATGTTAATTATCCTTCAAAGTTTAATTAGATAATTATATTTATAAATCTTATTCTATATTCATTCAATTAAGGAAGTATATTTTTCAATAATTAATACCTTTTTAGCATATTTTTTTTTTATTAAATATATGCTAGCGTTCTTTCATATGAGCTTTCTTTTTGTTTCTTTTGTCGTTTTATTTAGAATTTAATTTCCGGATTCCTTCAAATTACTCCTGTATATTCTTAAATACCTTTAAGTGATATGAATTTTCTAACACACATTTATTACTTCTGTTATTCATTACCAATCCCTGCCGCTTCCACTAATTAGCTTTTCTCTTTTAATAACTCTTTTTTTCCTTCCCTTTTTATTAAATGCTCTTAATTAGTGACATAACTTTTCTTATTAATGGGATTCATTTTAATTTCTTTCATTTTTTTCTATCTAGTTTTTTAAGAAAAAGTCGAAGAGGAATATTGAAGTTTTGTGCGTTATTATTGTTCAGAATACTTTCAGTTTTTTATTGTTTACTTCAATGTTCTTTTTTTTTACTTTTGAAAAATCGCATGGATGTTTCTTTCTTTTTCCTCGAGATTTTAAACTGAATTGCAATTAAAATTTCACATTTAAATTCGTAATACTATCTAAAAAAGGAGACAGAATCCCTTGCACAAGAAATATTACCATATATACAATAATTTGACCTTTTCTGTATTTATTTACGAAGGTATAAAATATTGAACACTTCATACATGAGGTATATTAAAACAGTAACGCTAACACAGACCTCTCCTTTGGGTGGAGGGGGTGTTACATTCTAAGAAACAACGTTGATAAAAGCACAGATGCGTTACTTCCAGTAGCGCACACAAAAAATTTTCAAGGGCGGGATCCAGGGTCGAAAGTCCACCATTTTGGTATTATGCTCCAATACGCCGCTCAACATATTTTTTTGATTTTGTCGATTTTCGGGAACAGAAATAATACAAAATTTATTGAATAAATAATTAGCATTAATTAATAAAATTAATTATTAATAACAAATGCATAATTAAATTTTACGTACTATATACATATGATTATAACCAATCGGAAAAAAAAATCAAGGGCTATGGGGGTGTCCGGACCTCTAGGACACCCCCTTGTGCGCGCCATTGGTTATCTCTATGGTAAAAATTGAAAATCTGTTTTTCTGTGAAACAGGGTTGGAGCCCTCAAACCAAACCTTTGTGTACGCCAATGTGTTCAAAATATATTCGATCATTCTCTTTCATAAGGTCCAGTGGCCGAGTAGTAGTGTAATGCGCTTTCATAACACAGCTTTCACACTATCCTCGGGCTGGGCAAGGTCGACTCAGCCTTCCATCCCTTTAGTGGGTCAATAAATGAGAACCAAGCTGTCTTGGGGACTAAACACTGGGATTTTGCTTCAGGCTGACAACCTGATCGGGACATCTGCTCATGCATCTCAGCGTCAATAAACACGTATACTGAGATGGGAACAGTAGGCTTTGGCCCTCATGAACTATTTCACCACTGAGTTAAGTTTATAATCTTTCATGCAAAGCGTATAAAGGACGTTGCTTGATTTATGCATGTGAAGACCTTCTTAATGCACGTGTTGGATTTTTTACCTGTCTGCAGAAGTTGTCAGTCACTAGCAGACGGTCGATGAATAAGGAGGTGTTAATAAATGCCGTTGGTTCTTCATTCTTGAAAAAAAATTACAGAAAGTTTAGACAGCGCAACTGCACTAAATGTTGTGTAAAGTTTAGCTCTTTCCAGGGACAGGAAAAACAAAACAAAAAAGGAAGCTTACAAAAATGAACTAGGAAAATAAAAAACAGCTATCATTCTAGAGAAGATAAGAAAAAAAAAGTCACATTTTTTGACTTGTCTTATGTTGAATACAACGGACTACTGTATAAAGGAGTTTCTGTGCTGTTTCTGATCCCCTCTCACCTCCAAAAAATTAAGCAAAAAGAAAAAAAATTAAAAAGAGCCATAGAGAGAATTTTTGCGAAGGAAAGTTATTTGTATCTTAAGCATTCGAATAAACATTTTAAAGCGTTTTAAACGCGGAAAAGAATGCTATTTAATGTCCCCCCCCTCAACTTTATTTTTCCCCTTTGGAATCCGTTTTTTAATCGATATTAAAATTCCCATCACGCCTCTTAATTAATGCAAACGGTAATAAAATCAACTCAACAATAAGAACATTTATTTCGAATACAAGTAAGAGAACAATATATAAGTAAATCATTCTTAACTCTGCTGTGGGCAATAAATCGTTTGGAATACTGATTCCTATTAAAGATCTCATCATTTTCACGTCTTCATTATTCTCAGATAATACTACATGGAATGGTCTTTCTTAATGCATTCATTGAAAAGCACAGGAATTGCTGTTGACACTATCATACAAGAACATTCTCCATCTTCGCTGTGAGCTATAAATTCATTTCTGTTTATCTCGATAGGTTTAGCGCGGAAGGCAAAAACAGGAGTTTAATGCCTCATTAATTTCATCGCTATAAATTTTTCACTTACATTGTGTGTGTGTGTGTGTTTCATTGAGGAATGTTTATCTAATCACGCGCTGAATTTGCATTCTCGACTGTCGCCTGACCTGTACTTATAAAGCCTTAGCTTGTGGTAGATTCCCGGACTTTTTTTTCTTTCGTTTTGGGATGAACAATATTTTCTGGATTGATATTTCGTTTGACAGTACATTAATCTTTTGTTTAAATTTGAACTAATGCCATTCTAATGCCCGAGTGGTATTGGCGATAGATTTGAAATTTTTTAGATAAGACTGACATCTGCATTGGCATTCCACTCCCAACACTCACACCTCTCAAGTAATGACTTAGAACTCATTGTTATTAATACCACTCGATCGATGGTATTAAATAAAGAACCACGAAATTCATAGTAGAAAGGAGCTAGAATGCGTATGTCGCTTTGGCCGCCAATTTGGACACCATATTGGTGACAGTACGTTTTGGCTTTGTTCCACCCCAATTTTAATGGAGAGCACTTCAGGAAGACACCTCGCTAGAGGGGTTTCGGCTCTCCTAATATTTTGAGTGCCCCCCATCACGCGCACAGGCACTCACAATACATTTACAAATATCCTTGCCATCGGAACGTCCGTCACGCCGCTAATCCCTACCCCATCTGGGCGGCCGTAGTAGCCTACTGGTTATGGTCAAGGATTCGTGGTCGGCTTGTTATGAGTTCGAGCCAAGGACCGCTGAAGGCCCTCTGTGTGGGGAGGCAATGCACGTTGAATTTTTCGAGGCTCAAACGTCCTCTCGTTGGTGTGGTGTGGAAGTTTGTGAGTGAGTGAGTGAATACTGGCGTCATCCTATTCAGCTACTCGAGGGCGTTTGGCGACGAGCCACGTAATTTTGAACCATGGTCAAGTGGCGATGACGACAGCTCGGCTGTCATCTCCCCTCTCCTAACTTTCACACCATACCAGCGGGAAGATGTTTGAACCTTGGCAGCTTTAATGTGCATCTTCCTCCCCCAGGAATTTTTCAAGAGGGGGTCCGGGGTCGAAAGTTCACTATTCTTGTATCATGCTCGTTTTGATCTTGTCGATTTTCGGGAACAAAACACAGTAAAAAACTAATTATTGAATAAATAATTAGCATTAATTATTAAAATTAATCATTAATAACAAATACTTAATTAAATTTTTCGTACTATATACTTAAAACTGTAATCAATCGGAAAAATAATCAAGGGTTTTGGGGGGGGGGGACCGGACCCCACGACCCCCTTGTGTGGGCCACTGGTCTACAGCGGTACTAGGTTCGAAATCATCACAGGCCAGCCACGAGTCCGTGACCACTAGGTTACCGAGGCCACATGTAAGTTAGGAGAGAGGGTGCTAGCTAAGGTGTCGTCCTCGTCATTTAACAATGGTTCAAACTTACGAGGTCCTTCTTCAATAGCCGTCATGATGCTTTATAGGGCGACGTTCACAAGCAAACAACTCAGCGATAATTGAGAATTATTTGAAAGAGTAACTAGCTGCGGTAGCCCAGTGGTCAAGGTATCGGATCATGGCAGACATGTCATGAGTTCGAGCTCAATACCACTAAAGACCCATCGTGTAGGGGAGCGATGCACGTTAAATCTGTCGAGAGCTCAATCGTCCTCCCGTTGATGTGGTAGTTAGGAGAGGGGGTGCCAGCTCAGGTGTCGTCCTCGTCACTTGACTACGGCTCTAAATTACGAGGTCAGTCGCCAAAAGCACTCGTGTAGCTGAACAGTATGACGTTAATATTCACTCACTCGCTTGGAAGAGTAACTGATATTGGACTTGTTCTTTTCACTGTTAAAGCTTGCAACATGCTGATTTATTAGGAAGTGAAATATTGCAATAAAAAACAAACTGTATGATACTAATGGTAACGAAAATCAAAAGCGATTTTAGACTTGTAACTAAAAATCAATATTATTAAACACAGATAAAAAGCGTCGTTTATTAAAAAAAAACAACTTGAAAACCTGAAATTTTTTATTCCATCCGAAATTCTTTCAAACACCTGTCAGGATTATCATAAAACAATGAGCTGGGAACATACGAAATAACGTGCAAAAACTCTATTCTACGCTTCCGACAAAGACTGCGAAGAAATGTATTTTGGAAAAAAGAAAAGTGTATATATAAATATGCAGATCTGAGGCTTCCTTTCGAATGCATTTTGTGTTCCTTTCTCAGAGATGCATGAGAGCATTCCCAGTACAATTGTCGAGTTTTCCACGTCATTTTTCAACTACATATAAATCTTACGTTGAGTGCTTCTTTTAGAGGGTGTGTCTTTTTTCCTTGCTTCGTCTGTTTTTCTTGGTTACCACTCACATTGGTGGTAATAAAAGGGCTTTGCTGCGAATGTGTTTTACATTCATACATATTTTACTAAAGTTTTATACCATATGCGTGTGGAAATCCTCGAAAAAAATGTCCTCTGCTGTGTATGTGGAGAGCATGGGATACAAATAAAGAGCCCTTTTATGTTCGCAACTTTCACTGTCAGCGAAATTTTTTCAATCTAATTTGCATGAGAAACGTTTATAAGATGAATAGTTTCTATTTAAGCTGCCTAGGCTAGAGAAGCACAAATATTTTTTTAAGAGCGAGCCAAGAGAAATAAAAACTTTTGTTGGGCCAATGTTATTACAAAACGCAATAAAAATAATAAAGACGATACTATATTTTGAAAATTCTTTAATATAGCAATGAATGCAGCTATGGCTGCCTTCCTTGTCATTTTTTTAAAAATTTTAAATATTGAATAATTAAGTACCGTATTATTTTTAGTACAGTATTTTTTTCTGAGTATAGTACGTATCATAAAACTTCAATACCTTGTAGTCCTTAATACCTTTAGGTTTTAATATTTAATTATTAAAATTTTACCTTTAATTTTAAACGAACGAAATTTTTTGTGTGTGTGTGTCAATAAAATCTATGTTGCCAGGGCATAGTTAGAAATGTATTTTATATGTGTCAAGTTTTTGTGTTTAATAGAAATTATTATAAAAGTTATGAATTATAAATTAATTATAATCGTTTTACAATTAGTTTTTTTTATAAGAACGGTCTTATATTTGTTTCTTATATTGATTAATTGTGTGTGTGTGACTTATATTTATGTTTCCAATATTTATAGCATTAAATGTATTCATTTATTTTATTCACTTTTTGTGGTACACTTATAGATATTATGTTTACAACACTCACAATATATAAACTAAAATCGTAGAAATCTTGTAAATGACTCTTTTTGCTGCTATAAAGAACCAGTACAAAAATAAAAGTAATATAAGTGGAACTAGATAATTTTCAAGGAATTTCTTTGAAAAAAAATACCAAAATTGAACAGAGAGTTACAGTATAATTTCAAACGAGCAGCTTTAGCACTTTTTCAGGAGAATGCACTGTTTTCAACGTACAAACGTTTGAGAATACAAAAATGCTACCTTTTATATAAAATATAGACAGTGGCATACATAAGGGAAGGTGTGGGGCTCAACCTCCTTTTCCATTAGACCAGTGGTCTTCAAACTATGTTCCACAAGTCACAATAAGTAATAGAAAAGAAAATTAGAAATGTGTACGCAAATGATTTCACATTCTCTAAGAAGATTGTATTAACCATAAGTATCTAAAACTCTTCCCAGTCATTATAAGAAATTTTGAAAATTTTATTTATACATAATGACTTTATTTTGAAATACACACACTTTTAAACATTTATTATAATACGCCGTATTTACTTAAATCTAAACCACACTATTTTTCGAAGGTAAATGCTACTGAAAATCGGCTGCGGCTTAGAATAGAAGACAAAACATTTTTGTTGCGTTTGGAAAATTGAGTTTCCATCCGTTTTCAAAAGGAAAAATGTAACCATCCATTCTGGTCATTTGCATCGATGACTTATTCCATTCCGCAGTTTATACCCATTATTTAGTCCAGGGGTGTCCAACCCAAATAACCTTGCGGGCCACTTCGGAAAATCATTATAATATCGCGGGCCGCACATAAAAATATGTACCTTTATATCAGATTTGGAAACAAAAAAAAAACATCTATTAGAGGGAAAATTTAAAACATAATGGATAATAATAATTGTTTTCATTATTTTTCATGTATACAGACATAGATAATATAATAATGTTTATATAAAATAATAATACAATGATCAAATCATGTTTAAAATATTACAGTGTGTGTTGCCATTATCTTGAAAATTACGGTGTTCCCATTGAATTGATCCGTTACTCACTGTTGAAATTTGATAGTGCTGTCATTCGCAAACGATTAAGTATACATTGTGTGTGTATGTCCCTTACTTAACCCTCCTGAATATTTTTTTTAAACTTTAATAAACATCTCTGACTGCCTCTTGCTTTTTGGGTACTCCAAACAGAAAAGGAGGAGAAATGAAAATCGCACACACAGAGAATCATGTACACTCCATAGTAAAGGATATGCATAATGCAATTCGCAATTTATTAAAGTAATTTACTACAGTAAAACCAAATGTAACTGTTTGATAAAATATAAATTTATTTTAAGGATATTTCTATTATCAAAAAGGATTTATTTTAAAACAAGAACAGGTAACAGGCAAATACATTGTAGCTCTATATAAATTTCCCCTCAAATAAATTTCAAAATGAAAAAACTTTAAAAATCTGATATTTAAAATTTTTTTAAAGAGAGTCGGCGGACCACAACTTTCGTACTTGCGGGCTGCGTGTTGGACACCCCTGATTTATAGTCTATCCTAAATATAATAGTCTGCCCTTATTTAGGAATTTTTTTTTGTATACGCTTTCTTTTAATCACCTATACATCAAGTCAGTGGCGCACACAAGGGAGGTGTCCCAGGGGTCCGAACACCCCCCATTACCCTTGGTCTTTTTTATTGGTTATAATCCTATGTAAATATTACGTAAAATTTAATTATGTATTTTTATTAATAACTAATTTTATTAATTAATGCTAATTATTTATTCAATAACTAATTTTGTAATGTTTTTGTTTGGGAAAATCGACAAAATAAAAGGAATATGTTGGGCGGCGTATTGGAGTAAGATACCAAAATGGTGGACTTTCGACCCTGGTTCCCCCCCCCGTTTGAAAAATTTTTGTGTGCACTACTGCATCAAGTATTTCGGTAATAGTATCCACACGAGTTTACTATAACACAAGTATGAAAAGGAAGTCAATTTTATATGTAGAAAAAAACGGAAACAAAGCTACAGCCACTGAAAATTTGGCATGATGAAACAAATATACGTCGATGGCGTAAACAAAATGATGTAATTTTTGATTGTAAATGCTGAACAATCTTTAATGATTTTTTTTTACATTCTTCTATAAAACATTCTTTTAAAAATGATGCATAACAAATGCATTGGATGGTATGGAAGACGACACTTAAGGAGAAGATGATGACGTCGGCCCCAAATCTGAAGTCGAATCATTTCGAAGTGAGGAATCATTTTCGAAACGTGATACTGACGGTTAGAATAAAGGTTCATTTATGAATCTGAAAGTTTTTAATTCCGATAAAATAAATTAATTATTAACTTATTATTTTCGATAATTTTTTTTAATTTTATGAGTATCGGATATTGATGAACTTTTTACACATTTTTAAAAATGTTTTCTCAAATGGGTAGATAATTGTGGGTGCAGCGTAGAATCGACGACAACATTTTTTCACAAAAACATTTTGGGACTTTGGGGTGCGGCTTAGATTCGATTAAAATCGGTAATAAAGAATATTAAAGTTTTTTTTATAAGTATTACCTTCTAGATTGTGAATTTTCTACAGGATACCGTCTCGTTTTCCACTAAATACTTTTATACTCATTGTACAGTGTTTTCCAAAATTAGATAATTTTCTAATGGAAAATGCACATTTTTTCATTCGAGGAAAATACCTATAATGAAAGAGAGAGAGCGACCTATCAGAGTAGATTCGCACTTAAAATCTAAATTTAAGCACAAACAGCTCCTAAATTTTAGGTCTCAAGCTCATACAAAATACACTAGATTACCCACACCGCTATAAACAATTTAATGCCATTCAGAACAGTGTATTTAAGTGAAAAGAATTTCTCAACGTACATCTACAAAAACAAAATATAAAAACAAATGAAATGAGATTACACATTAGTTCAATTTACCTGGACTTCGACAATTTGTGTAAAAAAAAATGTAAGCACATATCTCGGTTGTTAAATATGATGCAAGGGTAGGTGACAGTTGGATCACAGATTAATATTATTATTGTTAGTAAATTGCATTTTAAAATAATTTTTTATAACAAATAAAATACTTTTTAAAAAAACTTTACATAAAGTACCCATAACATGTTGATATATTTTAATTTTATATTAAGATATATTCTTCAAAGTGTGTGGAATGACACTCTCCGAAAACACCCTATAGTTGTACGGTTTCTGTGAGTCAAAAATGTTTGAAGACCACGGTAGATTTTTAAATTTTTACCCCTCGGCGCTTTCTTTTACGTGTTTTTCAGTATGTAAGCCCCAGTGAGAGAAATGTGTGTGCCACTAGGGGGGGTCCAGATCCAGACCCCCTTAAAGCCCTTGATTTTTTTCTATTGGTTATAATTCTATGTATACGGTAGCGCACACAGGAATTTTTCAAGGGGGGGGGGTCCAAGGTCGAACGTCCACCATTCTTGTATCACGCTCTTTTTGATTTTGTCTGCGATTTTCCGGAACAAAAACCAGTAAAAACTAATTATTGAATAAATAATTAGCATTAATTAATAAAATTAATCATTAATAATGAAATATTTAATTAAATTTTATGTACTATATACTTAGAATTATAATCAATCAGAAAAAAAATCAAGGGCTTTGGGGGGTCTGGACCCCCAGGATCCCCCTTGTGTGCTCCACTGTATGTATATAATACATAAAATTTAATTAAGTATTTGTTTTTAATAATTGATTTTATTAATTAATGCTAATTATTTATTCAATAATTTATTTTTTACGGGGTTTTGTTCTCGAAAATCAACAAAATCAAAAGATTATGTTGGGATAGGAGCATGATACGAGAATGGTGGACTTTCTCGACCCTGGCCCCCCTCCCTTTGAAAAATTCCTGTGTGCGCCACTGGCTATTGCATTTTGATAAATATTTCAAGGGGTGTCCCGATTCCTTTGGACATCTTGCTAGATTGCACCACTGCGCATGCGCCATTTTCCTTTATAAAAAGCATGTGATCGATAAGTGACATTTCAGCAGTAGTGCATCCATAAATTCCCCATATTAAAATGCTCTCTTACCGATAAGTGCGATCTCAATAAAAGTAGGCGTGAGTAGGTGTCACAATTTTACGATCCATTAACGAAGCATTCCATCTTCGAAACGTTCCAACACCCCCTGATAATCACCCATCCTCCCACCATCCATTAGTCCAGGAGGAAATACCTAAATTTCGACCGTCTGACGAGAGACGAAAATTGAAAGCCGGAATATTCAAAAACCTATCAAGAAGGTTTCACCATTCCTGATCTGGTATCAGAGGTCAGTCTCTGCCAAGAAGACCACCTCTTAGTTCGATATGACGTCATTAAAACCCCACGTATTTCTCCCCTTTGTCATTATCTAACTTGTCACTTCGGTGAGCTGGTCGGTAACTTTGCGATGACGCCACTGCTTTAGGCACGCTTGTTGTAGATTAGGAGAGAGTTCTTAAAAATTCGACCACCTGCGATACATTATTCTTTTGATTGGCATCTATGAGAATCAAAGGTGGAAAAAAGAAGAATAAAATATGTGGAAAGGGGACTTTTATTTTCGAAGAAATTATAGCCGATCGCTCGTTTTATTGTTCGTTTTTGCGAAAACAGGACGGGATGAAGTAAGTGACATTGTATTGGATTTAATCGGCCGTGAATCCTTTTTTTTTTGTTGCACTAAATATCAGAGACCAGTTGTTCTTAACTATCAGCTATAGCTGCGTGTCTTATTTATTTTTTCGCTTAAGTTTTCAAATACAACTAAATCACTAAGTAAACCTGTTTTTTATTATTGTTTTTGAGTTGCTTGCGTTGCAATATGTTTTCAAATGTTAGACACAAAATAATTTTACTAAAAATAACATTAAGGGAATGCAGGGGCGTCGTAAGGCATGGGCCAAATGGGCCGGGGTCCAGGGCCTCGCCCTCAGTGGGGTCTCGTTTGTTTATTGACTCTGTCTTAATATGATCATCAACGATCTGGATAATTTTAATGTGGGGTCAAATATTATCCCCCGAAAAACAAGGAATTTCAAACTGCATGTCAATTAGCAAAAGTGGTAAAATTGTATAATTATGTGACGACTGTTCTCCATATCTAGGCCTAATGTAACATATTATCATTCAACTCATTTAGTCGAAATACGGTCATTAGTCGAGCCAGTTTGTGCCCAGGTTTTTGAGATTGAGTCATGCACATTTATTTGTTTCAAATTACCGTTTGAATGAACATTTGACATGCTATATACTGTCTACTGTCAGATACAGCCTACTTTTGCATAGGCACCCAGGGCCTCAAAAAATCTTATGATTTCTTGGGCACAGGGTCTTAAAAAGTCTTAGGATGTCCCTGATGGAACGTCCAGAGGCGGCTCTAGGGCCAGACAATCCGGACCCTTGCCCGGGGAGGCAGATTTTAAGGGCGGCATTTTGATCAAATTTGGAATATGTTTTTTTCTTTTACAAAAAATTCTATATATTGTCTGAAATATTATTCGGTGTGAATTTGGTATTTCATTTAACGTATCTTATTTCCTTATTTTGTATTCTGTATGTTTAATGTTGGTTTTCTTTTACATTGAAACTCGAAGGATTCAAGTCGGGAGAGAGAGAGAGAGAGTATATGTTACAGAATATATTTTAATATGTTTCGATAGTAACTTTCCCCAAGCCAGAGTGGGCTCACGACGAACATTCCTTTCCCCCATATGATATCCGGTATCAGCAATCCAAAAGGGGACATGATTAATAAGAGTTTTCTTTAAATAGAAAGCCACAGACGATGTTTTATTTTAGTCTTGAGAGTAGTTACTATAAATTAAAATAAACACTTGTGATACCCACTATCAGTAGACTCTTTTTCGAAGAAATTATACGGCTGAAATGGGCAACTTTGTACTTTTTAACACTTTATATATATATATAGTTATATGCTCAGTGGCGCACACAGGAATTTTTCAAAGGGGGGGGGAGGTCCGGGGTCGAAATTTCACCATTCTAGTATCATGCTCCTTCTGATTTTGTCGATTTTCGGGAACAAAACACAGTAAAAATCTAATTATTGAATAAATAATTAGCATTAATTAATAAAATTAATAATTAATTACAAATACTTAATTAAATTTTACGTACTATGTACTTAGATTTATAATCAATCGGGAAAAAAAATCAAGGGCTTTGAGGGGGATCCGGACTTCCAGGATCCCCCTTGTGTGCACCACTGGTTATGCTGCCTTTTGATCACAAAAAAATATTGAAGTTTTATTGGTTTTGTGTCTATGTGAATAATTTATCCTTTTTAATTATAATTTTTCGTTTTGGAGAGATGGGGCGGCATTTTCCATTTTTGTCGAGGGCGGTAAAACTGCTAGAGCCGGCCCTGGAACGTCAAAAAAATTTCGTTACACAGCTTTATTTTGATAAATGCATTGTAGAAATCGACCCCTGGTTGAAATAATTGTAGAGATCATGGCTCTTTCTTTTTTTTCAATGAAAACATTAGTGTTTGTCGAGTTGTGAGTTTGAGTTCAAGTGTCACTAAAGAACCATTGTGTCGAGTGGTAGGAGCACGTTAAATCTGTCGTGGCTCAAAATCCTCGTATTAGCACGGTGTGGTAGTTTGGAGATGGAGGTGCTAGCTTAAATTTTATTTTCGTCACTTGACCGAGGTTCAAAGTAATGAGATCCATCGCCAATAGCTCTCGGGTAGCTTTACAGTGCTACGTTAATAAATAATTAATCAATGACGAGATGAATGTCAGTTCTATGCAATTTGGTGAACAACATTTTATAATTTATTTTTAATATAAATAAATTTAAACAATTCTGTTTAATATGCAAGAGTTATTTGTTTAAAATATTGAAATTTTTGCATTTCAATACTTTACTGAATTTAAAAATATATATGTTGTTTGTGTGTGTGTGTGTGTTTTAAAATTTAATAGAGTATAAAGTCACACAGTTTGATTCATTTTCTATTGCATGTTAGTTATGTTCTCAAATCATCAAATTACGATGGATTTAGTTATTAAAAAAATGTAGCGATAAAAATGGTATATACATTTCAGGTTTTTTTTTATTGAGTATTAGAATCTCTTAATTTAAGAAATTTATATGGGACTAAAAAACTTTAAAAAAATTATTTGATATGAAAAGCTTTAAAAATGTATAATTACTTTTCAAATATTTACGATATGGCACTTTTTCACCCCAAAAAGGCGAATATCCTCCTTTATATTAGGCTAACATTAGACGAAGACAGCATTTTTACTAATGAATGTTGCTAGAGATTTTTCCATTTATTGATACTTTTAAAGGATAAATATCACAAATCTCCGTTGAAAATAAAGATAAATTAATTGATTATATTTGTTTGTGTGTGTGTGCACACACATATATTCGAAAAGCATATGTGTACATAGTTGAATAAAATTATTAGTTTTCTTGATAAAAGTAAGTGCCATTTTAAAATGTACTTACAGAATATCATATCCTCAACACACGATTTATCACTAGTGGTTGCAGATGTGTTGTGTACTTTATTCCTTCCTGCTCATTTTCCCCATCCGCAACCATTATAAAATTTGATACTTTTTGACTTTAATGACACTTAAATTAATACAGACAAATCTAACATCTGCTCCAAGACGAACAATCAAAACTAATATCTAAACTTGTCCATTTCCAGAGTTCCTGAAGACCATCTTCTGGCATAGCCTTGGGTCAGACCATTTCTTACCTTGAATGGCACGGTTCTTTTAGTTACGTGAGCGAAGCCGGGATTGATTTTTCTGAAACATCTATTCATGCCTCCTTAATACTCGTTCTTTGTCGAAGGCGAAATTCAACAAAAGGTGGTTAAGTCAACAAGATAAATTGCTGACAGTGGCATTTCACGAACTCTGCCTCGGAACACAAAACACCTATAGCGGCTGTTTTTATGCTGCAATTGCGGACAAGAGCATAGCGTGTGTTTTTAATTACTTTCGCCCTTTCTTCAGAATGATTTCTAAAGGGACGGCACGGGACCACCCATGCTGACTTCAAAGCGGTGGTGAGGAGCGGTCTGCTTTTGTTACGTCAGGCATCGCTCATTATTAAAGGTTCGGGGTCCTTTGTTTTATTATAGGCCGTCTCTTTCTCTCCTTTTTTTTCTCATTGGGGGATATCGTGGAGGAGAATATTGGGACAGGTGGGAATTTCACACGCTTCTTCTAAGAGGTTGCGGAGTTGTCTTTTGTGTGTTCCGTTCATAATTTATTTTAGAAATCTATTATCAGCTGCTTCTTAGAACACATTCGGTCTTGGGAGCTTTGGTGGTCGGTTGGTATCAAAATTTGGGTTAATAAAAAAGATGAAATGTCGAAATTGAAGAGAAAATCACATTAAAAACTCTAATAAAACATGCTTACGTATTTTTTTACAAGTATTTGCTAAGTTTAGTTAAACCTTGTTTTAAATGGATGTTCTTGGAACAGGGTGGATGATATCCGGTTATGATAGTAAAAAAAAAGTAGAAGTTTGAAATTTTAGTTTGCATATTGAAATCAGTTTACTCATTTTAAATTAAACATATACAGTCGGACTTCCATTTTACAAAACCTCTGTTTTGTGAGCTTTTTACTGGACCAAGAACTTTCTAATATCTTCGTAAAACAACCTCCAATTTCCAACGTGCCAAAATAATCAACCTGCATTTTCTATTTAAGGAATTTTTCTCTTGCGATTCTTTTTTTCTCCTTCAGTTTTTAAAAATATTTTTGCACATTTCAAGTTATTCCCTCTTGTAACCTATTTTATGGTGATTAATGTAAAAATATTTTTGCACATTTCAAGTTATTCCCTCTTGTAACCTATTTTATGGTGATTAATGACCCTGAAATGATTTTATCAATTAATGGACAAAGGGTTTATTAAAACTTACTCAACGGAGGAAACATGTTACCGAAAATTTATCCTTAAACGTTTTTAAAATTTGCTACAAAAAAGGCAAATGCGGATTAAAGAGCTAATAATTTTGAAAGGATTTGAAACATAAAAGCTTCAACATCTCTTTAAATTATTTATATTTTCTTTTTTCTTTAAATTTTAAATTTACAAAAGTTCACTTCTTATATCATTATAAAAGTCAAATTTAATTCAGTTTTCATCTTGACAGTGGTTCACATTTAAAAATTTTCCCATGGACATTCTAATTTCTTCATGCTTAGCAAAATAAAGAAATTTTCCAAAGAATTATTTTTTATCATAATTTTTTTTTCTTTGACAAAAGTGGTCACTTTCACGAATACTCAGGAATTTTAGGCTAATTTTTATAAATTTTTGTAGGATCCTAAGCTATTTTTAGACATTACGTTCTTATACCTAATAATCAACTATTTATGCCTTTTTCGTTTCGACAACGTAATTCAACTCTTTTTTTAAATTCATTTCTCTTTTTTAAACTGTGCTTATTAATACACTCAGGAACATTGAAAATAGCGACCCAAGAAGGAAGTTAGGTACAATCGCGAAACTTTGCAAATAAGTACAGCGTAATGTGATATGCAAATGATCCAAGTTTTGTGCCAATACGCATGCTCATACACGCCGAGGTGGCGCTATAATCAGGAAGAGGGTGCTATATAAGCCAGCTCAAATTCGAGGATTCATAAACGTGACGATTACCCGCCGATTGTAGGAAGACTTTCGTAAGTGAAACATGCCAGGTAAACGTGCTAGAAGACATTTCTCACAGTTAAGCGAGTTTAAGAGAGGCCTGATCATCGGGAGGAAAACTGCAGGCTGGTCGACGCGCCGTGTTGCTGGCCAGATGGATCGTTCGGAGTGTGCCGTTAGAAATTGTTGGGAGCAGTGGACACGAGAAGGTACCCACGCGCGGAAAACCGGGTCTGGAGCGACCAGGAAGACCACGAGGAGAGAGGATCGAAGGATCGTGCGGCAAGCACTTGTGGACCCCACAGTGACTCGTTCAACGATACAAGCAGACGTAGGCGTAGCAATTGTTCCACAAACAATTTCCAGACACCTTGCAGAAGCAAATCTTAAATCCAAGCGCCCTTTCCGTGCACTCCCTTTAACACCGGAACATCGGCAACTGCGTCTACAGTGGTGCCAAGCCAGATCAATGTGGAATGTCACAGATTGGCAAAAGGTTGTGTTTAGTGAGGAATCCCGGTTTGTTTTGGGGACAGATGATAACCGTGTACGGGTGTGGAGGTGCCCTGGTGAGCGGTACAATTCCCCCTACACTGTTCTACGTCACACTGCCCGCACAGCTGGTGTAATGGTCTGGGGGGCCATAGCTTATGATAGCCAGTCCACTTTGTGATGCCTGGAACCTTAACGGGCCAACGTTACGTTGATGATATTCTTCGACTCCATCTAGGACATTTCCTAAATGGCCCAGGGGCAATTTTCCAGCAAGATAATGCTCGTCCGCATACAGCAAGAGTTGCTCAAGACTTCCTACGTTATTTTCAAACTCTTCCTTTTCCGGCCCGCTCCCCCGATTTGTCCCCTGTAGAGTACGTGTGGGATCAGCTATAACGGCATATGCCATCGTGTCACTGTGTACATGATTTAGAGTTGGCTGTTCAAGATTTGTGGGCCCATCTGCCTCAGGACAACATAAGGCGTCTAATCAACTCAATGCCGGACCGTGTGGCGGCATGTATTGCAGCTGGAGGTGGTCCAACGCGCTATTGAAGTTGCCCAGTATTTGTGTCGTTGCACACCCTGCATTCGTTGAATTGTCTTGTTTTTGAGATCAAGTGAATCTCTCATCTGTTTCATTATGTGTATTAAATTTCATTTCAATCCGAGGATTTCTTCTTGGGTCGCTATTTTCAATGTTCCTGAGTGTATTTTTCAAACAAACTATTTTGCTCAAAAAATAAGACGAAGAAAGAAATATCAAAAATTTCTGCTCATACAAGTAATGAGTATTAGCTGTTTTCAAGAAATTTCGAAAAATAAACGAAACAAATTGTGTAGAATGGCATGTTTTGTAAAAAAAAAAAAAAAAAAAAAAAAAAAGTCGTGAAGAAGAATTGTAAGCCAGAAAGGCATCTATTTGTAGGATGCTTGCTTCTACACAGAGGCGATAAACATGCATCCCCATCATCATTTTGCTGGAATTAGAAATGTTCCGATTGTTTTATAAGAGGGAAGGTCGTTAAAATTATTCAGACTGTGTATCGCAAAATATATCAAACTTTATCTAAAATTTGATTTCTATAAGTAAAAAATTACTAAGCCACATTTATGAACATATCAGGAGATTTTGGAAACAAAAACAAATATATTAATGCACTGATGAAAAGGATACTTGGAACTCAGAAAAACTTCTTAAGTTAACTTGTTAACTTGTGAGAAGTTCAGAAAAATTCAATGGAAAACAGTAAAATCCTTTAGAAGAGATGTCTTTGACTAAGAATTTTTTTTATTGGGCATGCATTTTTTGTATTGTTTGCATAAACATGGTAATATTTTTCTTTGACTTACCCATTTTATATTTATATATTGCTATTTTTAACAAAACATTTCAAAAATAAATAATGCAAACCTTCCTCCCCCTATTTTTTGGTGGCAGATAATGTACAAATTAATCAAATAATATCATTAATAGTGCATTTTTAAGAAGAAAAATGGAAATCATTTATATTTTGCGCATTATTTTAAAATTTCTAATTCTAAGTGTTATAAATTATTTTTTTAAAAATTATATGTAATTTTAGTAGCATTAGTATAAAAACAAACAAAGAAAAAATGGAACTAATCAAAAATTAATTACTGTATTTGTTAAAATGTTGCACTTTGTTCATAAAGTTATTCATTTTAAGTGCACTACTGGCTTAGCCCATTACTGAAAACTTGACATATCGTTTAATCAAAATAAATAAATAAATAACTATTAAATATTTAACTTTTTAAAGTGACTAAGAGGATCTTTCTTCATTAAAATATAATAAGCATATATTTTGAAAGAATCTAGAATCAACAGTGGTTATATGTGAGTAAGAAAGAGAAATAATTTTTTATAAACAGTTTTAAAATTCAGCATTGTAAATTGTTTCAATCATCACTTCAAAACAATTATCAGTATTTCAAACAAAATTTCTTGTTGAATTTAGTTTTAATAGGAACAATGTAGTGTTAAAACAACTTTTTTGATTTTAGAAGTCTGAAAGTGTTGCAAGCATTTGCAGTTTTGCCTTTTTAATTGTTAATTGTATAATTTTCAAAAATTGAATTGACTCAAATATCCATTGCTCAGAGCCATGAACAAGAAAGAAAAATAAGGAAATGAAAAAGAAGCTTTTGTAATTCACTTTCTTGTTGTTTATTTGTATATTACTTATTCTCTTCTTTGTCAAAACTATTTTGAAAAGTTCTTCGTTGTATATTCTACGTAAATGGTATTTGTTTTCCTAATGAATACTATCTAAATTAATAAGAGAAAAATTTACTGAATTTATTCATTTACATAATCATATATAAACAGATAAATATATTATTATTTACTTATATAAGGAATAATTCTGTGGTCAGATTGTTTAATGATCCCAAAATTGGTGAAGAAAACGCGAGAAAGGTGTCATTTGTTTCAACTATTTTTTTCTTTCTCTTTTTCTTTCCATTTTCAACTCGTATCTCTCCCCCACTGAAGTGTGGGAGGGGGGCAGGGCTCAGGACAATCAAATAGAAACACTATTGGTACATGTGTCGCATGCCACAACCTTCCTTTTTCATCCTCCACATCCCATGATGCGAGAGATGCTGAAGACAGGATTGCAATGTTGGCAACTTACTGCTACTTTTGGCTGAATAAACTGAAAAAAAGTAAAGGGTAAAATTAAAAACAAACATAATATATTTTCTTTAAAATAAATAATTTGCGCATTTTTTTATATCCTTAAGATAATAATTAAAATTACAATTACGTTGGAATTTTGGTGTGAATTTAGGAACATTATTTTTACATTTTGTGTCTACAAATACTGAATTGATAAAGTATTTTTGTTTCAAAAATTCTCTATTTTATTCAGTTAATGTCCAAATCAATTTTTTAAAAAAATATTATGAACCAGAAGATGTCTACAAACTCCATTTTAATTTTCATTGCCTTTCAGTTATATACAATGATTGCAATTACTTTTTAAATATGATCTGGATGTATAGTTAAAATATCTTTAGTTAAAAATACTTTTAAAAAATACTCCATTGATATTGCTTAAGTTTTGCTTCATTTGATATATTTTCAAGAATCTCGAAACACATTTTATTTTTGAAGAATTAAGAATATTTCTTGAATGCAATTCGGTGATCTTTAGAAGTTAATTTTTGGTTTTAAAATATATGCAAATGAAATAATGAAATTTTTTTTCACTCTTAAGTTTCCGAAATGAAAACTATCTTTATATCTTTAAGATAACATTGAAAAAAAGCAATCTTCAAAAAGAATTAATTTTTTTATCTTCCTAGTTTGTGTGTTAAGAATTTAATGAAAACGCACCTATTATTCATTGAATAAATCTAAACAGTTATTGCACTTGGTATTGATATAAATATAAAACAATGAATTTAAAAGAATCCGAATAATTTTTATACACATGCAGGATATAGTATTTTATAATGCCGAATAAAATTATTAATCTAAATCGGCGTTTTTCAACCAAAATCTACTGGAGCGTTGAAGGGGCTAACATAAGAAAAAATTGTACTTTGGAAGTTTATTATATCAATTCAGGAGTTCATTATGAAATATTGTTTATACAATAAATTAATAATAATAAAATAATATGTTACAGAAAAGTCAAGAAATTCGCTATTACAAAGAATTTATTTTTGTCCGAAATCTACTTTGGTTGTCTGGGGTAAAATAAATTCCGACTTTGTAAGATACTAGCACCTCTCTCGGGCACCTGGATATGTGGGAGATAGGGAAGATACGCTCGACATGATCCAATTAATCTATTTATTTATCACACAATGAACAGACACAATTTCAACTAATAATAGTAAGAGAATGTCTCAATGCTAACCGCGAAAGTGGAACAACGACGGTAAAACACGAATGATTAGGAGACTATTAAACTTGATCCTTACCTTAAAGAAGGATCTAACTTATCCGATTTAATCTAATATCAATTCAATCTCAGTGAACAATCGTCACTTAAAATCTTCTCCCTAATGATTTCTTAATCACAATAATTCAATTATGATACCTTCAGTAGCAATCTCACCTGATTCAAGTATATCTTCTCTCTTTTCAAGCTAGAAAACTTCGACTATATATAGTAAGTTAATTTAAATATCACGATTCTCTTCTTCCGAAGGATTGGCTGTGAATAACGCGAATTGATAGCCCAAAGATGTCCCAAGAGGATCAATTGAAGGTACGCGTATAGATCGATCCGTCACAACTTTAAATATGAAAATCATTGTTTCTTAATTATCTGTTCTTGGGAAATTCGGTTTTAGTCGTATAACGCAATAATTAACAACAACAAAAACGTACAACCGATTTGATACCGTAAAAAGAAGTGATTTTAAGTTCGCACCAGATATAAATATCGAAACATCATGCAAAAAATCTCATAAGTATATTCTACTTGTTTAATAGCATTAGGCATAAATTTTTGTACATTAATTGAAATGGAATACTTAATTCCTTTAATTCTTATTTCTACAAGTATAAACATGTTTTAGCTTTATCAATTACAGTTTTTAAAATTTGTAATTTACAAATTTTATATCATTTTGGAATTTAAAAATAACATTCAAGTAAATATTTCATTCAATAATATTATATAAGTGCATATAGGAGTCTGTATACTAAAAATCAGCAAGGAAAGAAATGTTGAAAACACTTGACCTGAATCAACATCAAACTAAAATAAAATAAGACTACTGAAAGCATTGTAAAATATAATTTGTAACACTTTTCTAACATTTTCACAGCTTTCTATGTAATACTAATAGAAAAGTAGAAAAAAAATAAAATTTTTGCTAAATTATAACTAAACGCTCTTCAATAATTTCTGGCTATATATTATTTCAAAATGATATTTACGGATTATTGTTATATTTTATGTACATACTGTTTGAAAATGAGCTATCAAAAATCTATAGATTGATATAAAATAACAAAATTCTTGATAATTATTATAGAGTAAGTAGGTTAATATTTTTAACGTCATTTAAGGTTTTGTGTTGATATTATGGAATAACTATCCTGTATATTATTATTCATAGTTTATATTATGGACAGTAAATAATTATCCCGCTTCAAATTGCATACATCTTCAAGTATTCAGGGGGAAAAATTTTTTAGGAAGCTTTGAAATTTTTCTTATTTTTTTAAACATTTAAACACTTTCACTAGTGTTTTTTTCTGCTAAAACTTTTATAAAGTGTGGAGGAAAGGGAAGGATTTCAAAAGTATAGTTTCACTACAAATTACTGATAAAGTCTCCCTTAATTTCTTAAAAGAAATTTGTAATTTTCGTTTCAATCCTCGATTTGGTTTCAATCAATGATCTAAAACTTACACAGATGATTTTAGACGTTTACATATGAATATGAAATATTTCTGCAGATTTGAAAAGAAATTAATATTTTTATTTTTCAGGTAATTATTTTAAATATTGTGAGAAAAAGCGTCACAAAATCATTCTTGATCAATTAAAAAAAAATGATTAGTAAAAATATTGAACATGGTATACAAATTTAATTGTTACAGAAATTAAATGTAGGTATGTTTAATAATAATGGTAATAATTTGAAGCATATTGAGAATAAGATGCTTTGCTTTCAGCTGATAGCCAATCGTCTTTCATTGTCAATACTGACTTTTTTCCCCAAGTGGTAAGTCTTCAAGTCTGCAGCTGATCAAATTAGATTACGCAATTCATTTTCCTAATAATTTTTATATTTAGCAAACAATATATTGTCAAAATTGATCACTTTTCATATTAAAACTAGACATCTATAATATCAATAACTTCAGCTGAACGGGGAAGGTGAATCCATAAGGTATTGCTTAACCCTTTTGCACTGGCCTAATTCAGTGATAACATTAGAAATCATAACAGCTCTCCATTTTAGTCCAATGACTCTTTTGGTATTTTCAATTTTAATAGCTCAACACGTCGCATTCTTATAATTTCTGTTTTTATCCAATTTTAGTACGATATTCTTTTGCACCGTTTATTTTACTTATATTTTGGCGGGTTTTGATATGTTTTAGAATCCAATTTCATTCATTTTTAGCTTTGTAGAAATTATAATTTGTCTAGTATTATTTTATAATACTCTCTCTACATATACAAGTTTACCGTTAAATTTTTCTTTTACTTTGTCCGTAACTAATTTATTACTTCCTCGCTCAATATGGTAAGTTCGATTTTTACCAATGATTAATTATGTTTATAATATTCTATAGCACAGCTCAGTGTGGTGGCATTAAAACTGTTCTATGTATATCTTTGCTTAGAATGTTTTAATTTATTTCTTTTATATTGTTGAAAGTTCTTCGAAATTAAACTTTGTAGTTTTTTGAAATCTCAGTGCAATTCGGTCTCGTGTACGAATATGGGATCAGAATATGTTATTTTTTTAGCTGAAATTATAATGTTTTTGACAGGATCTATATATACTTATAGTTATATTAGCTGAAAGAAATTTTTAAAATAGTATAAATTATAATTCTTATATTTGTAGAGTATGTAAAATTATGTAAATAATACATACAATTATCTTAAAAATATAATTGAAGAAAGAAAACAAAGATATTTATTCCTAAAATTAACCATACATTCGAATATACATACAAAAAAAAAACGTGGAGGATCTTTATTTTAACATTTCACGAAGATCATTTTGAATTTTCAAATTAAAGTTTAAAATTTTTTAAGAGTTAAGCTATTACTTCAAATATTTTATAATAACAAAAATATATTCCTTAAAAGAGGAATATCATTTTCATTTAATGAAATCTTTTTATTATAATTTTATTATTATTATTGATTTAACAAATTTAAATCTGCTTAGATAATCTTTCAGCCCTGAATGCATTAAATTAAGGTATCCGACTGCGTTCGGAACCGTGATTTTAAAAAAGCGCATAAATGGATAATTTTCATGATATTTAGTGTCACTCAGATTAGAATGCATGCATAAAATTGTTTTAAAGACATTTTGACGAAAAATATTTTATTTAAATACAATATTTTGGCAAAAAATTAACTTACAATAATCTTTATTCCAAATGTTCTCCTTTTGTGAAAAATGGTTCGATTATAATAATATTTTGCCTATATATAGTTCAGACCTCTCTACAGAGGCTCAACAAGAATTTTTGAAAAAAATTCACATTATTTTCAGAGTTACCACCAATTGAAATAATTATTCGCGTTTTTTTTCCTTAGAATGTCTTCCCTCTGTTGTCGTAGAATATGAATAAACCCACTTCTAAGTTATATGTTTCAAAGATTCTAGTTGAGCCTCTGTACAGAGGTCTGAGCTATATACAGGCAAAATATTATTATAATAGAAGCATTTTTCACAAAAGGAGAACATTTTGAAAAAAGATTATTCTGAGTTAATTTTTTTGCCAAATTATTGTATTTAAATATTTTTTTTTGTCAAAATGTCCTTGAAACAATTTTATACAAGTATTCTAATCTAAGTGACACTAAATATCGTGAAAATTATCCATTTATGCGCTTTTGAAAATCATGGTTCCGAGCGTAGTCGGATACCTTAAATGAAGATATTTATAATTTACAAAAAGTAAAACATAAAATCCTTCTCTACGTTTCATAAAAGTCATAATCTCATCAAATGTATTTTCTCAAAATTGCTACCCTATAGATGTTTTCAGTGCATAATACGCTCCTTTATTTCACATTTTTACTTCTATGAGTTAAGGCTATATTTAAGAGATATCTGCAGATTTTTTTTAAATTTTTCAAACTGTTCTTTTCAGTTCTTTGGAAACTTAGACCTCATTTTGCTATTATGTAAAAGAAACATTTATTGTTCCTCGGAATTTTCGCCATTTCTTGATGCCGTATGCATCCACATCCTTGGCGAGATTGTCGCCCATCCTCTTGGCGTCCTCTTCTTCCCCCTCTTACTGCAACCCTAAAATGCGTGTCTTTCGCTGAGTCTCTTTCTCCTGTGAAACTGATCCTACACAGAAGGGAACGGAAAGAAGGATTTATCCAAGGATTTCCGATTGACATATTACGATCGTAACTTGTCCGGTTACGGCCATTTCCGAAGGGGAGGGAGACGTTGTTCCGGAAAGGGAGGGGGAGAGTAAATGGCCGAAAGATGGAGTCTAGAGGCTTTTCGTTGAGAGGGAGAACGACACGAATTTCGAAAGCAGGAAAAATTCCGGAGATGCGTTGAGCGCGTAATATGTGGTGATCCCTTTCTTGACAAATTCCGGAAACGCCTTTTTTTCCTAAAGCTGCGACTATTTGTTTCTTGTTACAGGGATTTTCGGGAACAAAGGATTTTTATTTTATTTTACGTCTCAGTTTAGTGTTCCTGATTTTAGAAGACTGGAATGAAGTAAAAAAACAAACTCGGGAATGGATGGAGGATTGGTTTGGTGATATCCTTCTCCTGGGATGTACTCGATGAGGATTGAAAAGAGACAAAAAGCGGGGCGTCAAATTTCTAGAGTCAAAGGCGGGTTTTATAGGGTGGAAACAAAGCGTTTGTAAAGAGTTTGAGGAATGTAAAGCGATTCGTTCCCGGAATGGTTTTCCGTTGCAACGATGATAAAAATTCTTCTGACATTATGTCTTGCACTCTAGCCAGAATGTTCTTTTTTACTGATAATAAATGGAAATTGTAGAAATAACATTTTTTCTTTCTTGATATTACTGTTACTACTACTAATACTGTTATTTGCCTTTTAGTGTTGTTTTACTTATCCCTTGAATAACTCTTCGAATGAGTTTATGAATAAGTCACAAAAACATATGAGTTTCAGTAGCACACACTGGAATTTTTCAAGGGGGGGTCCAGCGTTGAAAGTCCACCATTCTTGTATCATACTCCTTTTGATTTTGTCGATTTTCGGGAACAAAAACAGTAAAAACTAATTATTGAAAAAATAATAAGCATTAATTAATAAAATTAATCATTAATAAAAAATATTAAAATTTTCGTACTATACACTTAGAATTATAATCAATCGGAAAAAAATCAACGGCTTTGGGGGGTCCGGACCCCTAAGACACCCTCTTGTGTGCACCACTGATGCGTTTATATTATGAATAAGTCACAAATGAATGAGTATTTATCATTAATAATAAGTTACGAATGAGTTTTTATCATTATGAATGAATCACGAACGAATGAGTTATTTTTTTCTAATGAATAAGTGAAGAATGTTTTATATCCTTATGCATAAATAACGAATGAGTTTTTATTATCAATCAATAACGAATGACTTTTTATTATGAATAAACAAGGAATGAGTTTTCATTATGAATAAGTAACGAATGAGTTTTTATCATTTTGAATAAGTAATAAGCAAACGAGTTCCTATCATAATGTATAAGTAACAAACGATTGTTTTTATCATTATGAATAAGTGTCGGAGAAATGAGCTGAATGAGTCAAATGAGTTTTTCTCATTATGAATAAGTCGCTGATTGAGGTTTTATCATGATGAATAAGTAACAAACCAAATTTTTATCATTTTGTATATATAAGTAATAGACAGCCGCCCATCCGATATAGCGGTTAGTGAGGATAACTGCTGTGACGTAGGGTCTGAGTTCGAATCCTGGAGGAGGTATGGATGTATGTAAATGTATAATGCCTTTGCAGCATGGGGGTATTCTAAATAGCCGTTGATCCGCAAATCCTCTCGTGAGGTTGGTGGAAGGGGAAGAGAGGTGGGAAGCCTCTGATTACCTCCAGGGTGTTCTCCCACAAAACTGGGGTGGAACCGAGCCAAAACGTACTGTCGCCTGTATGGTGCTCAAAGTTACGGCTAACGACAAGCGTACATCTAGCCCTTAGCCGCGATGAATTTCGTTGGCCTCGACCTGACATCGTCAGACAAGTGGCATAAACAACAACAACAACAAATAATAGATTAATGAGTTTTTATCATTATGAATAAGTAGTAAGCGAATGTGAGATTTTATCATTATGAATAAGTAGTACACGAATGAGTTTTTATTATTATGAATATATTCTTAAGAGACGATTGAGTTTTTATCATTATAAATAAGTAACTAAATATTAGATAATGAATATTAGATAATTTAACTTTTATGCGAAATTAAAGAAAATAACTTTTTTTTTTCTAAAAGAGTTTAACTCACTGTTTTCGAATTGCATAAAAATTAATACACTTTGGATATTTTAATAAAACACCTAAAATCAGTTGAGAATAAATAAATAAATAAACCAATTAAATTAAAAAAATAAAGGGGTAATTTTCATTTTAACATAATTTATAGGTTTAATTATAAAATCTCATTTTGCTTGGGGAAATGAAAAGAATTATTTATCTCTGATGCTTTTGTATCTTAAAGATACAATTACAGTAAAGAAGATCCTCTAAAAAATTCCTACGCTACAGCGTAAATTAATTAATTCATGCATAGTCAGGTGGATAAAATAGTTTCCTTTTCACTTTTGAATTTTTTTTTTCTTTGTTCTTCAAAGATTATGAAAAAATAAAATATAATAATTCTATCTAAAGCTACTCTATCAATTTTTGTTTTATCTGGGGGAGGAGGGGGGCTATATTGGAACTGGAATAATAAAAGTATTTCCTGTCTCAATCAAATTTATTTCATAATGTGTATGATAAAAAGAAATACGTCGAAGAAAAATTATTTTTCAAAGTAGTCCGAATATTAACAATTTTAATTTTCGACTTTGTTTAAAAAACTATCTATATATGATAGGGAAGTTAAATTCATTCAATTCTTACTATTAGCTCACTCTCTCTATTTACTTATTTATTTATCTTTGTGGAACTTTCAATTGTTCATAAAATGCATTTTAAAGCGCCCATTTGAGCTGAAATTTTATATACATGATATTTTTGGATGACAATGCAATAATGTAATTATAATAATTAAAAATAAATTGATTAAAATTAATTATTTAAAGAATTGCAAATACAGCCATGTTGCCATCTTTTTGGCGACTTGTGTCAAAACTTGAAAAGGTTTTTTCCCCTCACGTTTTAAAGCATTCAGTTGAACTGAAATTTTATATACACGATTGTTTTGGATGACAATACGATACTTTAATGATAATTAATAAAAATGAATTACAATATTTAATGTTGTGATATCCTGTCCTATCAGTGGCGCACACAAGGAGGGTCCTAGGGGACTGGAACCCTCCCCCAAAGCCCTTGATTTTTTTTTCCGATTGATTATAATTCTAAGAATATAGCACGTAAAACTTAATTAATTACTTGTTATTAGTGATTAATTTTATTAATTATTGCTAATTATTTATCCAAAAATTAGTTTTTTAGAGTGTTTTTTTTTTCCCCGAAAATCGACAAAATCAACAGGAGAATGAGACAAGAATGGTGAACTTTCAACCCCGCCCCCCCCCGCTTGAAAAATTCCTGCGTGCGCTACTGTGTCCTATGTATATACATATTTATAGTAATTGTAACTATTTAATAAAAAGTAGCTAATTTTTTCTTCGTTGATCTAAGTAGGAACTGACTTAATTTTTTTTTATATATATTACTTGTTTTTGAAGAAACTTCATTTAGATATTTCACGCAGCAAAAATAATTGCCATCATGATGTAACCTTATTTGAATACACTCCGTTGGCATTGATCTCTGCTTTTTGTATTTAAATAATATTTCGTTTGAGAAAGGATCTTGAGAGCGTAGAAAAATTTTGCCATTTATGTTGCTTGTGTACCCCCAAAAGTTTTTTACGAATCCCTAGAGGTACACGTACCCCAATATGGGAACTAATGATCAAAAAGCAAAGTAAAAATAGCTCCCCATTTCTACAAATTCACCACACGACAACTCCATATTAAATTATCGAGTGATAAAGTGATGGGGACAGCCCTCAAAGCGACGCGTAAACGACCTTTTGAAAATGCTAGCTTTTTACCTCCCCTTGTCATCCCAACATGTTCAATGTTTGCACACCGTCCTCCCCCCTCAACGTGCTCTAACGAGAGGATTAGTCCTTGTTGAGCAAACAGTAGCATTTCGAGCTAATCTGCGGCCAGACACACCTCGGGATCGAGATGTTCGAATTACGGGCGCCCCGTCTCGGCTTAGGCACTTGCCAGCTGAGTCCCCAGAGGAGGGGGACACGAGGCGTGAGCCCCTGTAGTAAATTCATGCCAGATGGTGCGACTCGGGCTTCCCAAGCTCCCACGAGTTTCGAGTGCGCATGTGTAAGTGCCGATGTGCTAAAGTGAAGATCTGACTCGAGGGTTTGGAAGGATAGGAGGAGGGAACATTCTGTTGGGGGTGTTGTTCTATCACTTCTATTAAGTGATAGAAAGTTTTGGTGTTAATTATAATAAAATGATACCGAAGGATAAGATAGTGAAAAATCTACTTGATTATACACAAAGTTTTGATTTTGTTTAAGCTCGACGGAATATTGGGTTTGGACATAATTTATTTTATAGTTACAACGTTAAATGTATAAAAGTCTAATTAAGTATATTATTATCGTATATTTCGAGGTATAATGCTCTCTTTTACATAGAAAAAGATCTAAATTTACGCCTGCGCATTATACAACAGGTATAAAAATGACAGCTTTGAAAATAAAACAAAAAGGAGCACACATTAAAATTGCACTCCCAAAAGTTAAGCACGGAGCGGTGAAATGCGAAAAAATGGACAAGTACCGCTTTGATTGACATGAAATGATGCATGTTAGTAGGTTTATGCGTATTCACATGAAACAAAAAAAAAAAAAAATTACTGACAAAAATAAAAAATAAAATACTGAATTTTCATAAATTATAAGATTATGTCATATTCGTATCAGGAACAAAATGACGTTTAAATGCAAAACAAACTACAAAAACCGACATTAATAGGGTATGTGAGCCCTCCTCACCTTTATACAAAGTGTATAGCGTAGGATCATGTTGTTCTGGGGTGATCAACCACCGCAGAGTCCAGTAATCGTCATTCCTCTATTAGGGTAGTTTCTAAATCTCTGAGAGTGGTTACGTACAGCATGGCCGAGGGCATCAACGAGTAAGCCGACCATTCCAGGCATACAATCCAAATCCCAAATGTCCAAAAAGTCCTCAACAATGGCACTCTATGTGGACGAGCCTTATCGTCCATTAAAACGAACGAAGGACCAACTACTGCAGCACACAGTCTCACAATGGAGTTTAGGATTTCTTCTCGATACCGTACAGTCGTTACATAACCACGCCAGTTGATGTGTAGGTAGGTCGGTGCGATATCCCAATGAAATCCCTGCTCAGTCCATATACTTCCACCGCGGAATACTTGATGCTCGGTGATGTTCTCGGGTCGATTGCGTGTGCATTATTCCCTCCAGACCCTTACGTGCTTATCATTGGGCTGTAGGGAAAATTTGGACTCATCTGTGATCATAACGTTGCCCCAAAGAGTTAGTCCAATTAACATGCTGGTAGCACATGTTCAATGGCGCACCTTTATCTTGAAGTGGACAAAAAAACCTAAACTCGTGGTAACTAAGCGCACAGACCATTCAAGTATAGCCTTCGACGAACAGCAGTGACAAATATCGTCTTACCAATGGCTGCTGCAACCATTGATGTCACATATGAGGAGGTTTATCTTCGATTCAGTTTGGCTACAATAGCAAAGTATCTATCTTCTACGTGGGTCGTAACCCTTGGACGGCCGGCTACAAGACTTCGGTCAACTGTTTGGCTGATTTGGAATTGTTTCCATGCTCATGAAATGATGGATGATGAACACCGAAGAAACGAGCAGTATGTGTGATGGACTGCCCTGCTTCAATGCATCCGACAGCCCTCCAGAATCTTCCATTCGTCTTCTGGAAGCCATAGAAATACGTTTAGCTGGAAAACAAATAGTAGGAATGCTCTAAACATCTCTCATCTGCACTTACATATGTAACTCCTGTAACCCTTCACAATGCCGGCATCTTATACAAATGTCTGGATTGTATGTTTTTTTTGACACGAAGCTATGATTGACTATTACCTAACACATTTGATTACTTCCTTCTACCTTTTCAGTAAATTTTAGTTTCTTTAGTTCAGATAGTCTTTCGGAAATTAACATGTTCCTCTCTCCGTGTTTAACGTTTGAAAGTGAGTGTAGATTTCCATATATACATTTCGCGCCTCCAATTTAAAATATTTTTTCACCTTCTAACATACAAAATGCCATTTTCCTTTTAAATTTATGGTTTATTTATACACATATCCAAAGACTGAACTAATGGCGTTCATCATCTTGGAATGACTGCCACCTCTTTGTTGCTTGCATTCTGTCTGCAATTTCTTCGTATTATTCGTTGGATAAGAGGTTCCCAAACTTTTTTGTCTCATAGACCCCTTGCCATGTTTTTCAGTTTTGGGTAGACCCCTGCTTACCTAATATTGAATTTTTGCAAATTTATCAACTTAAATGTCTTTTTGACAGATGGTACTACTACTTATTTTAAAAGAATTCAATTTCTAACTGTAGTGAAGTAAAGCGTTAAACTTTAGAAGCACATGTTGTGAAGATCTCCTTGGATCTCACTTTGAGAACGAGAATAATTTTGAGTCAAAGAAGAACCAGTAGCCATTTTTGTAAATAACTTTCTTTATTTGGTTATCTTTCCCAAATAGAATCAAAGACTTTTAATAACAAATAAATCAAAATAGCTTTATGAGGTTTAAAAGGGACTTTCCTTTATATTAACATAAATATTTAATGATCCAATTAATTAACAATTAGAATATCGATCACGCAGAGATTACCGCAATAAGAGATCCCAGAATTATATTCAATAATGCTCCTATTGAACATTTAACTTTAATCTCACTCCTAATATAAAACTTTAATGAGACTTTAATTATAAATCAATATTTACCACACTGAATCTAAGCTCTTCCTGTGCCTAATTTATCCACCTAGAAATCTTCAATAATAAATCTCTAAATTCACTATTATAACTTCCTGCTTCAATCTCTCTCTCCTACTGCCTCCCACTTTACTATTCCGTTTGACTTAAATACTTTATCTAATCTGCATAATAAGGAATCCCTGTCCACTTTTTGGAGTTGATTGGAAATAGGTAGGGAATTAAATTTCCCTAAAAAAGACGTCTTAGAAGGTTAATGATAAAGTTCCGTATAGATTTGTCACAATATGTTAATGAATTAAATTAAAATAAAAATAATTTAATACATAAAACTGTTACAGAAAATAACTGAACAACAAACAAATGATTTTAATAAGAAGGATGAATCAGGTGGTTCAATAACAAATTTTCAAAATTTACTATCAATCTAGTCAGGTTTAACCCCTAAAATCTAATCAGTAAATGTGCAATCCGCCCCCTTCTTTTATTGTTTTTGAGATTGGCAAACTCGCTGAAACTCCCTCTCACTAGGAAAAGCAATTAAAAAATTTCAAATGACGTTCCATAATTCGCGACATAAACATGAATGTCTTTTTAAAACCAAAATTGCCGACATCCATTTCTAAACTTTATTTTAAGATCGTTAAGGCCTATTCTGATAACTTTTTATATTAATACAACATTTTTTTCAATGTGACTATATGAATCCATTGTCAACTGTGGTATTACTATAAAAAAAGCAATCTCAAATCTAGTTTCGAAATCTGAGTAGAGTGCATTTAAATATTGAACGTAAGTTAAAATGTCACGACAGATTGTCAGGAACAAATTGAGAAAATTCGGGACATTCAATATTATACTTCTTTAACTTAATGGGATAAATTCATGACAGCCACATGATAAAGACAAACATGTGTTCTCCATAATATTCAAAACTGATACTGAACTGACTTATATTTGTTCTTTTATTCATAAAACTTAGATAAAATTTCAAATTTCACAATTGACTACAGATGTTCAGAAATGAAAATAAATTTCATCAAAAAGATTTTAAAATTAAAAAAAAATCTTATTATATCCATGTGTTTTCAAATAAAGTGTATTTTGCATATATATATATATATATGCATTATTATTGTTGACAAAAATGTACTTTAAGATAAAGTTTCTGAAAAAAGCAAGAATTGTGGCAACTGGAAACATGTGATTGCCTTTATCGCGTGACTGTGACGTCACCTCAGTTCCTGTACTAATTTGCTAGAAACACGTGGTTTTCGTTATCATGTGATTATGACGTCACATGAATTTAGTCCATTCTAGAAATTAATACTGCAATGGTCCTTCTCTTAATAAAATTCACGCTGTCATCTAGTAAACGCAAATTAACTGAATAAATCAGTTAAATTGGTACATAAAATCTTGTTTCCACTAGATAAAATTTTTTTTAAAGATTAAAGTCACAATCTGGTTTAACGAGATCCACTATTATGGACCCCTTTTAACACCTCATGGACTTCCAAATTATTTTTTCGTTGTCATAGACCCCTTGCAGATCGTCAAAGACCCCTGGGGTCTATATGGATCACTTTGGGAATCACTGCGTTAGATGGACGAAGTTGTTATATTATTCTGAACGTGTCCCAAGCAAAGACTTTCTGGATTCTTTAAGACATCTGGACTATTTCGCCAGACAATTCTTGCCCACAATTTTACACCGTTTTTCGTATATTCTTCTCTTGGACATCTTTCGGGAAATTAAGATTTCGGCATCCGTTTTTCAAAAATAATCTTGATTTGTAATGTTGTACTCTCCGCTAAGCAGAAGAACACTACGGTGAAGTGAGATATGGAAGATGCATTAATTAACAGCCGCAGTGATATATTATGTACCAGATAGTACATTAACAAAGCAAACCAATTACAACTTTTTTCAAATGGTTATCTTGTAAAAATTTCAATTTTATTTCATTTCTTATGTGTTTAGGTGTCACCTATAATCACTGATTTAATGATCAGTAAATATACTTAATACTTGGGAAAATTTAATTTCTGGAGGAGTATTTTGAATTTTTTACATTTTAATCAATACAAAAAGAGTGCATTCATTTTTTGGGAAATTACTGAAAAAATATATTAAGATACTCAAAGTGATCATACTAAGAAAGCTTTCGTGTTTACAAAAGGCCATCATTAAATGCTTTCTTATTAGCATTGAATGATAAAAATATCGCATATAAATTTATTTTCACTTAATTATTTGAAAAATACTTTTTTTCGCTATTAATTTTTAATCATTGAAAATCACTGACAAATTCATGGCTTAGCATTAGTTATATGTATGTTTGTATATTGACTGCATACTATTTTTTCTATTTCTTATTCTAATAGGAATCTATATCATCCTAAATCATTGTTAAATCGATATTAGCATACAAATTTCAAAAAAAATTTCAAAACAAATTACTAAATGTTTAACTGATGTAGTGGTTCAGTATAAGCCAAAAGAAGGATTATTAATTATTTTTAATATTATCTCTTTAAATAGTTAAAATTTTTTTTACAGAACCCATTCTGAGAATGTCAAAGTGCAATTTTTTTAATGGATTCTATGAAATATGTGTCAGTAGGTTTTTTAATGGTTAAAAACACCATAATTACAACTTTTAAAACTTATTTCAATCAGACTTTTATGTTTGAAAATTGTTGGATGTAGTTCTTTGGGAAAAAAATATATATTAAAAAAAATTATTTGTTGAAGCAGTCTTTTATGTAGATCAGGGATGACTAAACCAAATGACCTTGTGGGCCACTTCGGAAAAACGTTATAATCCCGCGGGCTGCATATAAAAATATATACATATTTTATATTAGATTTGAATCTATTACAAACATTTATCGGATTGAAAATTTAAAACGGAATGAGTTTTTATTATTGTTTTCATTATTTTTTATGTATACAAACATAGATAATTTAATAATAATAATGCAATGATCAAATATGCCTAGCTCTACAATAGGCAGCACGATAAAGTTACAAGAATCATGCGTGATGCTGCAGGGTTCGCTGCAATGCTCTCTTCTAAGTGTGTATAAAAACAAAAGCAACGTAATAAAATAGAAAGTTTTGGAATATATTTTCTACAAAACACTACACTAAAAACAAAAATATTGCACAAAATAATCTTATTTTGTAAAGTTGTAATAAGTCGCGTGGGCTACAAAATTATTCAAGGTGGACCACGGGTTAGCCACCCTTGATGTAGATTATTAACTTATAGATTAAATTATTTTGCAATAGTTATGTCTAATTGGTTGGATTCTATTTTAATGCTTAATTTTTTTATCGCCAACTTGGCGAATTATTGTCTTTATATAGGTTCGAAATCCAATATAGAAAAACGAACAATTTGACTCATTTTTTCCTTCGTTACCAAAGATGCGAGCTAAAATAAGAATTTACTTTATCAAAGAGACAGTTTTGTGCATGCCAAATATGGGAGACTACTTCACAATGAAGTTAATTGAGACTCAAAAAACTAAGCCGACAGAGGGCTTTGGTGTAAAAATATTGATTTTATGTTTCGTACCAGATAGTTGACTATCTATTTCGAATTATCTCAAAGATAATCAAATGCTATTCGTGATGAATCGGAGGCTTTTTTTGACTTGGGAAAGGCTGAGCATTTGATCTGTAATAATAGGTTAGGTACTGAAATAAAGGAAAAATAGGATGATAATTTTACTTAAAAATGAAAGATAAATTTATTTTAAAATGTATACCTTATTTTTCTAGCGCATAGATCGAGTCAGAATAAAAAAAAAACTTCTATTACCATATTTACTCGAATATATATATATATATATATATATATATATATATATATATATATATATATATATATATATATATATATATATATATATATATATATATATATAACGCACTTTCTTTTCAATGTTAATGCTACTGAAAATCAGGTGCGGCTTAGAATTTAAGGATAAAAAATTCGTTGGGTGGGGCAATTAGAACAATTACAGATTAATGTATGTATTTAAAAGTTCATAATACTGGTAAAATAATTATTCTCTTCCAATAAGCTCTCATTTAAAAATTACTTTAATTTTCTAAATTTGGATATTCATAAACCACTTGACACTACATTATTTTACATTTTTCTCAAAAACTCGTCGAGAATTTGGGGTGCAGTTTAGATTCAAACAAATACGGTTGCATTGAATTCCTTAATATCGATGATTCACTGACTAAATGTTGGCTTGCAAATGTAAAGTAAGCAAGTAATTTATTGTGATGATGATACGTCTGGAAAGAGGTTAGATTTTGTAAAATTTGGAAATTTAAATGTGTGTATCGAAAACTTTTCTTAAAATGAACCAAGTAATTTAAAGCATCTGTCAGAAGAGGAAGATAAATACCTGAAGTGTTAAATTACTTACATAATTCCACACCACTCCACGATCTTATCTTATAAATTGTCTTTAGTTAAAAAAAATTAGTATGCTTTTCAGTATTATGTAATTGAATTCGAATTCTGGTCTTCTTATACAGTACTCCGATTTCAGAAGAGATTTTTGCACGTAAAACTGTGGGACAATTCTCCGGATTAAAGAACGTGCCCAGATTTTTCTTCCAGGAGTGCTTTACTCTTCCAAGTTTTTAACGGATTCGAGGCAAAAAATAGAGAACTACCCTTTTATGATCGTCGTTTGCATATTTGCCCCATTACTGAAAGCAGTAACTTTTATACGGTGTGTCTCTCTCATCCTGTAAAACGCAGCGCCGGAATTATCTCCCAAGAAAAAGGCGGAAGGAAAGAGAAGCAGAAAAAAATAAAGAAAAGGAGAAAAGACAATTGAGAAAGAGGAGAAGAAGAAGAGGAGGAAGAGAGAGAAAAAAAAGCAAAATAAAACACATCCAAATGATCAGTTGCGCAGTCTTTTTATTATCTCCTTTCGGCTACTGGTAACAAAGTACAGTAATCAAAGTTAATGTACTCGACCCGGCGGAGAAAGCTAGCGAACCAAAAAATTCGGGATTCTTTTTTCTCTCTCTCTTCCTTTTTATAAAGTCCGGACTATCGATGGAGAGAGAAAGCGGAGTGGAGATGAAGAGATTTAGAGAAAAGAGAGAAGAATGGTGATAACGTCGAGAGAGAGAAGCTATAAAAATAAAAAAGGGCGGGAGAGAAAAGGGACCCTAAATCCTCGTTTGGATTCCGGGTCAGGAGATTTTCGTTTCAGTTGGTCGCGCGCCCTTTGATGTGGTGTTTAATTGTCTGTTTTATTGAGACCCCCCTCCTTTCCTCCACGATGCCGACGGAGGATGGAGAGGAGAGGAAAAGATGAGGGATCAGTAGCCGAGCGAAGAATTGGGGAAGATAGACGACAAACGATGAAGGGACTGGTTGCAAATTGGAAAATTCAAAAGGAGTCTTGGATTCTTCTGAGACTCTAAGCCAGTGAGTGATTCCCAAAGTGGTCTATATAGACCCCCAGGAGTTTTTGATGACCTTCAAGGGGTCCATGCCAGCGAAAAAATAATTTGGGGGTCCATGAGATGTAAATGGGTGTCTATGATAGTGGCTATCATTAAACCAAATGAAGATTTTAATTTGAAAAGAAAATTTATTTAAGTGGAAACTAGATTTTATATCTATTTAATATATTTACTTGCTAATTTTAATGAGATTAATTTGCAGTTACAAGGCGACAACATATATTTTATTAAAACCAGGACTATGTCAGCAATTCTGGCTTTAAAAAGACATACCTATTATTTATCACGAATTATGGAATATCTTGAGAAAGTTTTTAATTGCTTTTCCGATTGAGAATCAGTTTCAGTGTGGTTGCCAAACACCACAACAATAAAGAAAGGAGGAAATAAGGACTGGACTCTAGTAACCGAGGAGATTAATAGTCAAACCTGACAAGATTTCTCCTAAGTTATTTTATGTATTAATTAAACTTTAATTTAATTAACATGTTTTTTAAGCTTTAAACACTAGACTCATTACATTTCAAATTTAAATCGCTTAATGCAAATAACTCTGTACTATCTGTCAAAAAGAAATTCAAGTTGGTAAATTCGAAAAAAATCAATATTAGGTAAGCTGGGGTTCTACTCCAAACTGAAAACATGGAAAGGGGTATGTAAGACAAAAAAGTTTAGGAACCACTACTCTAAGCTAAGAAAGAAGAGCTCGAGGCCACATTCAACCTCTCGGATAATCGAATTTGACCATGTGAACGAATGCAAAAGTTATTGAAACAATTTCCTGAACTATTCTTTTAATATCGTGTTTACTTACCAGAAGAACGTTCAATGGTTTACTAAAATCCCATTGAATCCGAATATATTTTTATGTACCGAAATACGCACAGCATAATACACATAAGTTCTTGCGAACAATTTTGTTTCATTCATCTCTTTATAAAATGCATGTATATATACACATACACATGCATGTAATATACACATATGTATATACACATCTGTGCAAATAAAATGGACTCTAATAAACTTAACTTTGTTGAATATATGTTTTTTTGCAATATCCTTCAACACGAAAAAAATATTTCAGTCCTCTCAGATTCGTTAAGCCATTTTTTCTGTAAATAGTTTAAAAATGAAATAATGAAAGTAAAAAATGCAAAAACTCTTAATTTCTGAGAATTAATTTTTAATTAAAATAAATGTTAAAGTTCTACTCATCGTTTTTTATTGTTGAAAAATATGTAAAAGATAATGAATTTCGATTTTTAAATGTAATAGTTCTTGTAGTATAACTTTACTCCTTTTCTTTTAATAATTCTTAAAATTTAACCTGCATACTAAAATTTAAAAGTAAACGTAAATAAGAACTCACTTGAAAGCATTTAAATAGTAAACTCAAAAATTTTATTCAAGGTGTTAAACATTGAATTTAAAATTGAAATGTTTATACATAAGTTAAAAGAATTATTTACCTAAATTTTGTATGCAAATTGCTAAATAAACAGTATTTAGATGAATTTTATAGAAAAAAATAGTTCTATTTTAGTAATATGTACAAAAAAATCAGAATAATTTTCTGGAAGCCTTTTTTGTTGATAACAAAAGAAAATGTTTCCAATTTTTGGAATATAAACAAAAATAGATTCATCCAAAAAAGAAAAGGTAAATAAACTTTTGAATATGTATGGAATATATCACAGAAGCAGATGAATTATACAGTATTGAGAAGAAATCGACAGCTATGATTTCGGCAAAATGGAACTCAAACACTAATGTGTGTGATCTAACCCGATTTTCATTTATAACTTAAAATATTTCCAGAGTTTGGCATAACCACACTTATACAAAATTATTAAGTATTAAAATAGTTTTTATTTAACTAAAGTATTCGCAATATTCAATTAAGTAGTTCAAGCAATAAATCTCAAATTGAAACAAATAGAAAGCTAAAAATTTCCCACGTTAGTTGTCATAAGTTGCAGTTAAAAATTATGAAGACAGAAAACTATTCAAAATGTAATTTCTGTATACCTTTAATTAAATCCACAAAATAATATACAGGATGTCCGGGCTTAAAGTATCCAAAAGTAATGACTTATTATTGCGGAATTACCCATCAGAATGTAACAAACTGTTCATCCATGGATTGGAAAACTCTCCGAGATTTTTAGGGTCTTGTCCAGTCGGCCGCATGGGCGAGCATTATTCGGCGATTGCAGACGAAAAACTTTTTACACTGATTTTATTCGTAAAGATGTGGATAACACAGTAAAAGGTATACTGCGTACTTTAGTTACGGAATTTAAATCAGTCACGCGTGTACAACGACGTGTTCGAATAGAATGGAATGTCGTTGCTGGCTTGCCAAATAGACTTATCAGGTCTCCCACAAAATGAATCACGCACTCGATCAACAGTGTCTTCTATCACGAAAACTTAAGGATACTTGCCAATTTTTGAGATACCAAAGTTCCTGTCTCCTTTAAAATTCTGTCCCATTGGTGAATAGATTTTGATGTTGGAGGGTTGACATTCCACTCTGTTCGAACACGTCGCTGTGCACGCATGTCTGATTTAAATTCCGTAACTAAAGTACGCACTGTACCTTTTACTGTGTCGTCCACATCTTTACGAATAAAATCAGTGTAAAAAGTTTATCGTCTGCAATTGCCGAATAATGCTCACACGTGCGGCCGATCGGACAAGACCCTGAAAATTTCGGAGAGTTTTCCATCCATGGATGAATAGTTTATCACATTCTGATGGGTAGTTCCGTATTTATAAGCCATTACTTTTGGATACTTTAAGCCCAGACACCCTGTATTTTAGTTCAGCAGTATTTCCACGCCCACATTAACCTAGTGGGTCATGGTCACGGTCTTATGGCCAGGGTGAGTGAGCGATTTTGAGGTTTAATGGCGGAAGGGCCAATTTTGGCCAAACTGCGCCAAACACTCGTTAAAAAAGAAACACTTGTTTTTAAAATACATTTAAAACATTAAAAGTAGAAAAATACTGAGAAATTTAATTAAATATGCTCATTTTGTAATATAGGTCTGTGGTCGGGACGGGAAAAGAAGAAATAGAAAGGGGATGACAAGAAGAGGGTTGACAATAGAGAAGGATCACTAGGGTACCCCGGGTTCGTGACACCCGTGTTTACCAAAGACAGTAAACCCCATGGGAAAAGGAAAAGATCACTAGGGCACCTCGGGATTTTGACACCCGTACTCACCTAAAGGTGAGCCCCCTGAGGGGGACTTATGGCCAGGATTGTTCGATTCTGATGCCATTGTAAACTCTCCGTGTAGAGGGGCTGATGTACATTAAAACTGTTGAAGCAATAAGTCTTCACGTAGTCACAATATGGGAAAGTGGGAAGACATATGCGTGGTCCTCGGCACTTAACCGAGATCTGCCACCAATAGCCCTCGTAGAATTTTAAATTTCGACTAAAAAGAACAAACATTAAAATCAAATCTACAACAATAAAAACGAAACGCGCATCTAACAGAACTACAATTTCAAAGGGAGCAAATTGAGATGTGTGTATTCAGGAGCAAATGAAATTTACCCCTCCCCCCTTTCGGATCTGATTAAAATTTTAATCCTACAAGAAATACCCTCGGCACCAGACTTCACCCTTGCATTAACTGCTGTTTGATACGCTCGTCAAAGAGTTCATCACGAAATAAGTCAATTACATCCCAAAAGGCTAAATCACTGTGACGCCCGTATTCGCTTCGACACTGCTCCCAGAGACGGGTGACAAGTTTCCTATAGCTAATATAATCCAAACGCAATTATCCGGTAAACGATCTTTCTGAAGTCATACTGCCGTTCCCGATGGAGCTTAGGCATCGTTCGAATTCGTCTTGGACCACCCCCATGCTCTGTTGACCTGTCACCTCTCCGCTGTAGCGTGAAACGATTCCTGTTCCTCCGTGATCCTTTGCTCTTGAGCCTCCCCCATTGTTATTCGAGTGTGAAGACAAGGAGCAGGGAGATTTGAAATTCGTGTGGGAGGGGAGTTAATAAGCTTTCGCTGATGCTTGAAATGTGTCCGTGCTCTTTGTTGCATTAGGAAATGTATGTTTCTACTTTTCGGAATGCAGTTTTCTATTTTGTATGTTTTTGGAATGTATTCTGGCATTTGAAGGAATGTAGATACTTCAATAGCGGGCTCTGAAAGAAAAAAAAGCTTCCCTCCCACATCTTTCTATTAATAGCAAACGTAATGCGCACTATCATCCTGTATTCTTTTTCCAAACGCTTTGTTATAACTTTCAGCAAAAATGCCCAATCATAGTTCAGAAAACAGTTTAGTAAACGAATAGAATGCTTTTATTTTTTAAGGTTCACCTAGGGAATAGACTCTTCGTTACGTATTCGTTGATCACAACCAGTGGCGCATACAAGGGGGCGGTGTTCTAGGGGTCCGGACACCCCCATAGCCCTTGATTTTTTTACAATTGGTTATAATCCTATGTATATATTATGCAAAATTTAATTTTGTACTTGTTATTAATAATTAATGTTATTAATTAATGCTAATTATTTATTCAATAATTAATTTGGTTTTGTTTTTGTTCCCGAAAATCGACAAAATCAAAAGAATATGTTGGGCGGCTTATTGAAGCAGGATACTAAAATGACAGACTTTCGACTCTGGCCCCCCCTTCCTTTGAAAATTTTTTGTGTGCGCTATTGGTCACAACTAACCACTTAAGCCAGCGATTCTTAAACTTTCCATCACCGCGGCCTCCCTTTATGTATCAGCGGGACATCGTGGGACCCCAAGATTTTGAACATCCCTCCTGACATAATATTTTTGATCAAAATACGAGTTCTAGTATAGCTTTTTCACTGAGGACAGTTTAGTGATCTAGTCTACGGTGGCACATCTTTCAATTTTTCCACGAGGCCTTTCAGAGTCTGTAAAAGAGGAAAATCTCACCAGGGACGTCTTAAGACTTCTTGAGTCCCTGGGCCCCTACGCAAAAGTAGGTCCCTCCTATGACCCTTAAAAGTGGATAGTATGTTGTTGTGGCTAATGCCACCTGTCTGACGTAGTCAGAGCGAGCCCCAAGAAATTCATCGTGGCGAGGGGCTAGAAGAACGCCTGTCGTTGTCCTTGGCCTTGAACACCATACAGGTGACAGTACGAATTAGCTCGGTGAAATTTCCCGAAGGGACGATAGATGGCGACACCGCCTATCTCCACCTCCACAATGTTGGCATGGAACTGAAATGGAGGGAAATATTCTCCAGTACCCTGCACTCGTGATTCAGCCCACAAGACTTTCGGACGCACTGATTTAACGAGCACGTACTCCGTGTGCACTCGGAGGGTATTTGGTGGCATCGAACTCAGGCCTTCCGGTCTGAGTCCGATGCTCTAACCCAGGGGTGTCCAACCCAAATGACCTTGCGGGCCACTTCGGAAAAACATTATAATCTCGTGGGTCGCACATAAAATTATGTCCCTTTATATCAGATTAGGAAACAAAAAAACATTTATTGAATTGAAAATTTAATACAGAATGAATTATTATTGTTTTCATTATTGATCATGTAAACAGACATATATAATATAATGATGCAGTGATCAAATAATGTTTAAAATATTACAGTTGCCATTTTTCTGAAAATTAAGGTGTTCCTTTTGAATTGATGTTTCGTTACTCATTGTTAAAATTTGTTTGTGCTGCCATTCGCAAACGATTAAATATATATTGGCCTTTATCTAAACCGTCCTGAATATTTTTTAAAACTTTAAAAAACATCTGTGTGTGTGTGTGACTGCCTTTTGCTTTTGGGCACTCCAAACAGAAAAGGAGGAGAAATGAAAATCGCACACACAGAGAATCATGTACCATTCATAGTAAAGGATATGCATAATGCAATTCGGAATTTATTAAAAAAGTAATTTATTATAGTAAAATCAAATACAACTGTTTGATCAAATATAAATCTATTTTAATCTGAAGGACATTCTATTATCAAAAAGGATTTATTTTAAAATAAGAGCTGGTAACAAGCAAATACATTGTAGATTTATATATAAAAATTTGTCCTCAAATAAATTTCAAAATGAAAAAACTTTTAAAACCTGATTTTTAAAAATTTTTTTAAAAAGAGTCGGGGGGCCGCAACTTACGTACTGGCGGGCCACATGCGGCCCGCTTGCCGCGTGTTGGACACCCCTGCTCTAACCACTAGGCTACCCACGGCCCTGGATAGTATGTAACATACGTTGTCAGATATCCGCACAAACGGTATTCTGAAACAATAGTAATCGTCAATCTCACAAATCTAGGCACAAACAGGTTCGACTGTGTGACTACCGTCTTTTAATTTAATTAATAATGATGGTGTATGGTAGTAAGATTAAACCTAGATGCGGACGACAGTAATTACAAACTAATGCCAATTGACATCAGTGCTATATAGTTTGAAGTTCCGTGTATTTTGGAGAATATCTCCAGGATAGGGTTTGCAATCCCGTGTTATATTTTCAATCCCGGGATTTCGGGATTACATTATCCAAATTCCGGGATTAGGATTAGACTATTTATTAAAGATACTTACACATTAGCATCGTTGAAATTGCATAATAAAACTGAAAATATAATTAAAAATTGGTTTAATATTAATTAATTAATTTAATGACTAAAGGTGAATGAGCGTTTATTTATGCTGCACTATAAAGCAACCTGAGGGCTATATTGGCAACGAGTCTCATACTTTTCAACCATGGTCAAGTGGCAAGGACGATACCAAGGACGCATCCGACCCTCCTAATTTCTGCACCATGCCAACGTGAGGACTTTATCCACGCCGGATTTAACATACATCAGCTCTTCTCCATGGCGGGTCTTCAGTGCCACCAGGACTCCAACTCATGACACGCTGGCCTCGAGTTCGTGAACGTGTCCACTAGGCTACTGTAAGCAAACTAATCTCATCAAAGACCGTAGCCTTTTAAATGATGGGAGTTATATCTTAATCAAACATATGTTGCACTGATAACACTGATGCACATTAAATTGATTAATTAATCTTTACAGCTTCCACATGGAATAGAAGTTGAAGAAGGTGATCCTATTTCAGCATTTTATTCATCAAAAAGGTTTGAAACAGCAATGTCTCTTTCGCACAACATCAAATAAAAATATTACAATGAAAGAAAAATATGCCAGGGGTGATTTTCTTTCCTCGAAAATATTCTGATTTTTACTCTCCGAGGCCCCTATATACGTATTAGAACTCAATAGAAACTTTTGCACTCCTTTCTCATAATGCGCCATTCTTTTCAATGTAAATACTTTTAATAAAAAGGGGGACAGAATAACAACATAAGCAATAAGTGCAAATAGTTAGCACAACTAACAAAAAAATATTTTTAGAATCCCCAAAAAAAAAAAAAAAGACATGAAAAGAATTCCTGAATGAGCTTTTATTAATGGAAAAAACGTGATTTAATAATTAAAACGTAATTAAATAATATATCATGAAAGTCTTCTGTTACTGACATTATCATGTATAATAATCAAGAGAGCGTAACAACTAATATCTTTAAATAATGATTACGAGAATCATTTATTAGTTTAAGCAATATATTTCAAATAATTTGCTTTTAAAGAAATGTATTAGGACAGGTTATAATGGGCAAGCTCATGAACATACACACACTAGCCAATGAATTAGAATCCTTTGAGATTTGAATTTGAATGCGTGCTATGGATGAGATATGCTAATGTTTTTGTGATATAGGTGACACAAGGTTGGAAAGCTAGTATGAGTTATGTGTAAGAGTGCTTTTCACGATTAATGAAGTAAAATGGGAAAAACGAAAGATCATTTGAAAAAGGGCTTATTGTTGATGCTTGCTTAACAGGGGCCTTGATTTCGAAGACAGCAAATCTCAGTGGATTCTCAAAAGCATCCATATCAAAGGTTTTTTAAAGTTGAAATCAGAACCCATGGTTCTTCTTTATAAGATATAACTGCTGTCAGAGCACAATTTTCCTAGAGCGTGATCGGCGTCATCTCCGACAACATTAGGTGTACAATTTTGCTTCCGCCATTTTTCTTCCGAAATTCGAGGTTTCATTGTAAAAACTGATTATACATTTATGATTCAATAATTGTGTTCGATAACGATCGCCTGTGATTGTTTCATTCGGTTTTAACAACTCATAATACACTACACCGAGCTGGTCCCACCAAATGCCATGCTGGTCTTCGACGTCAAAATCACCGTTCTTGAAGCGTTGAAACCACTCTCGACACGTTCTTTCACTAATAGCGGCCTCACCATAGGTATTTGGGAGCATTCGATGAGCCTCAGCCGCAGATTTCTTCATATTAAAGCAAACAATTAAAACCTCCCGCAAATGACGAGAATTTGGCTCGTAAGCTGACATGTTTAATCGAGAATAACTTTATGATGCAGACACAAATTTCGGGCATTATGTTTACAAATATTTATTGATGGCAGCCATCTATTGCAAAACGGCGGATATGTTTACAAATTGTACGGCAGAACAGGAACTTTTTGTACTTTTTTCAACTGGTGCAAATGATCAAGACTCTTATTGCACAAATCGAACTATTTAGTTTCGACTAGCCCACTCAAGGTGAGGCCCCTTTGGTCAAGGACACTTTTGGTGAGAGGACGCAACAGGAACGCTAAGTGCCAAATGACAACATCCGAGAACTTCCTGAAAGTCGGAATGTAGACATTTAAATGTTTTTTTAATGAGGATTAGAAACGTGGAAAATAAAAAACCAATTTTGGTTTTGTTGGATGACTACCAGATTCACAAAACTATCAGTGAGAAAACTTTTGCACTGATTCGAGGATTAGAATTTGGTTGGATGAACGATTCACGAAGCCATAAACCCATCTTGCCTTAGGGCACTGTGCAAGGGTCTGGAGGGAGTATCATGATAGGAAGCATGTTCTGCTGGCATCGAAGTGGTGCCCTGGCGTTCCTCGAGGGTAAACAAACATCCATGAGATACCTAGATATACTGGTAAATCAAGTACACCCTGCAATGTTGAATTTTTATCTTTAGGTAACAGATATTTCATAGACGATAATACGGCTATGCATCAGGCCATAAATGTTCAAAATTGGTTTAGTGAACATCAGTCTGACTTCCGACATCTTCCCTGATCATCACGTAAACCGGATCTTAACCCCATAGAAAATGTAGGGAAAAGGTGAAAAGACACATCCGACAGCACTCTCCTCTTCCATCTAATTTTCAAGATCTAAAATGCTGCATGGCCAATGCATATTCTCTGAACGTTAATATACTCCAGAAGCAAGTAGGCTCGATGCTCAAACGAATCAGAACAGTTATCCACACGAAAAATGGTACAATACAAAATTGATCTTAGGTTTTTTTAAATTACTGGCCAGTGTGTGTACCTTCTTAAACTAACATAGGGAAGTATTCGAAGTTTCACTTACAGTTTAACCTGCCGCCTCTACTTACAGTGAAAACTTAGTATGTAGATTAGGTTCTAAAATACAAAGGGAAAGGGAGAGAAGTGGATCGCTGTTAGTTAATGTAATGGTTTATAATTATCTGTTTTTTAAGGAGATTTAACTTTTGAAAATTAGATTTTTGTATTGGTGGGGTACGTCATTAACTAATTCCAAGTACTTTTTGACGCTTGTAGTGGAAAGTTCTCGGATAAGACTTACTGATCATCTGATCCAAGGCCATCAGCGTATTCACAAGTTCTTTTTGTCATTTCGTGGCAGTAAGTGCTCAGAGTATCTGCAAACTTTCAGGTAAGTCAAATTTATATTGATTATTGAGATACCGATTTATCATTTTCATAACTTTTTATGTAGATCACTGGATACATTAACTTGATCATTTTGTGTTTGTGGTTATTCTTAATGTTCTGTATCATGACATGTAATTTCATATTATAAGGTTGGGAGTGCAAGACCCTTGCAATTTGATAATTAAACTGTGGGGAGGGGGGATCATTGCAAGTTACAATATTCTCTACTTAATAAAATATTGAAACATTTTACTGTCAATTTCCATGTATTAATTTTGTTGTTGTTTCTTATTCTCGAACAATCTGACATATGTCAGATCAACTCCAGAAGGTTGTTGACCACCAAAAAAATCTATAATAATGTGGGGATTGAATGTTAAGTTCCCCTTAGAAAGTCAGATGCATCTCAGAACGTGATCCAGTGAAGCTGGATAGTCACAGCATTTCTTACGAGTGGGGGGATTCTTTTGCGACTTTGAAAGGGAAAAGATTTTAAGTGGCTACTTGTTAGTGTAGCCAGAGCAGTGTGCGAGCCACAGTCATATTTGATTTCTAGCAGTGCGACAGAGGATGCTCTTGTGTACCATTGATATGTGACTGACCATATTAAATTTAGTTTAGATCTTGCATTAGAATATAGTTCTTGATAAGTGAGTGAAGTGTAAGTACCCGTTTCATTCTCACTACCCTCTTTGGCCAGTCTATCAGCAATCTTATTACCTCTAATGTTAACATGTATCAATTTTAAAATTATTAAATGTTTGAAAATTTAACGTGCATCAATCAATAACTTATTCTTTTAATGCTTAAAAGTATTTTTTTTGTCTCCAGCCAAATTATAATTTAATGAAGATTTATTATATAAAGAACATGTGAAATAACAAGTTTATTATATTGAAAGTAAATCTATCATTTATATGCGGCGTTATAAGATTTCAAAGAACTTTTGTGGAAATAAGTTGATTTAATTTAAAATTGCTTTGAGATATTCATTGTAATAAAAGGACCTGTCTATTATTAATTGCAGTTGGATTATTTTATATATTAAAGGCTCAGTTTAATTAGAAATAATTATTTAATTAATTTTGATTACAGTTTTATAAGAATAACAAAATATTTTCAGAATAACTAAAATATTTGTTCTATTTCAAAATAAATGTATTTAAATCTGTTTCTAAAGATTAGATATTTTCCCTCTTTTTATCCCCTTTTTTTTTTTGATAAAAAAATAACATTTTTAAATATTACTCTTCCCATTGGTAGAATCCAGTGGCGAACAAAGGAATTTTTCAGGGGGGTCCGGGGTCGAAAGTTTCCCATTCTTGTATCATGCTCCTTTTGATTTTGTCGATTTTCGGGAACAAAACGCATTAAAAAACTAATTATTGAATAAATAATTAGCATTAATTGATAAAATTAATAAAAAAAACAAGTAATTAATTAAATTTTACGTACTATATACTTAGAATTATAATCAATCGGAAAAAAAATCAAGGGCTTTGAGGGGGTCTAGAACCCCAGAACCCCCCACCCCCACCCTTGTGTGGGCCGCTAGTAGAACCGTAATTTCTTTCTCAATGCTTCGCAAAACACTGTGGTATACATTATCTTTTCGAATTATTTTCTAAAAACAAAAATAAGATTTTAAAAAAATCGATCGAAGAAAAAATACATTTTTTACTATAATACCGTAAATTTATTAATATTACTGCATTCACAGTATGTCTTTGTTGATATATGTGCATGTTTGTGGATATGTGGTTGATAAATTAATAGAATATGCTCAAGATATTTGAAATTTTCTTTTTCTGTATGTAGAATAATAACAAAAGCACCTTTAGAACTAAATTTTGTAACTAAAATTTTTACAATTAAAATCAGGCAATTTTTATTCATTTCAATTTCATAACAAATTTTCAATATTTCTATACCTCCACAATATACGCTTTAAATTATTCGCATACAACAAGCTATATTTAAGCAACGCCGTTATGTGTCGGAAAAATGGACTTTGTGGCCACAAATGCTTATTGATACCCTCATGAATAATATGGCATCTCGTTGGAAGGCTTGTACAGATGTTCACAGTGGTCACATTCCATGTTAGACAGACTTTCCTCTGAGATAAATGTTTTATCTCTGATTCATGATTTAATACTTTAGGATAAGACTTGTATCTTAGTTCACAATTAAAATCTTTTCCGTAATCTCCTATGTTTCTATATTCATTCTGACAATTTCGTCCTTGGAAACTAGTAAATAGTTCATAAGTTTTCACACACATATATGTTTGTGACCTTAATTGTGGACAAGAGTGCTTCTCAAAGTGATTCTCAAAATTTCAATATTTGCGACCCAATATTCAATCATAATTTTCATCACGCAACCCCCACCCTTCTATACAATAACAATGTATCTAATTTAAAACAATACTTCGACGCTAAACAATGTATCTAACGTTTAAAAACAATACGTTCGGAACCGTGATTTTCAAAAAAGTGGATAAATGGATAATTTGTATGATTCATTTGAGTTTCATGATATCATTCACTATTTTGACCTCTGTAGTGCCATCGGAGTATATTAACGTCTCACTCAGCTAAAGCATTAAGGTATCCGACTACGTTCAGAACCGTGATTTTCAAAAAAGTGGATAATTTTCATGCAAAAATTTTCATGATTCACTACTTTGACCTCAGTAGTACCATCGGAGTATATTAACGTCTCACTCAGCTAAAGCATTAAGGTATCCGACTACGTTCAGAACCGTGATTTTCAAAAAAGTGGATAAATGGATAATTTTCATGATATTCATTCATGAGTTTCATGATATCATTCACTACTTTGACCTCAGTAGTGCCATCGGAGTATATTAACGTCTCACTCAGCCAAAGCATTAAGGCATCCGACTACGTTCGGAACCGTGATTTTCAAAAAAGTGGATAAATGGATAATTTTCATGATATTTAGTGTCCCTTAGATTAGAATATATGCATAAAATAGTTTTAAGGACATTTTAGGAAAAAAAAATATTTAAATACAATATTTTGGCAAAAAAATTAACTTAGAATAATCTTTTTTCAAAATGTTCTCCTTTTGTGAAAAATGCTTCTATTATAAAAATATTTTGCCTGTATATAGCTCAGACCTCTCTACAGAGGCTCAATTAGAATTTTTGAGATATATAACTTAGAAGCGGGTTTATTCATATTTTACGACAACAGAAGGGGAGCAATTTTAAGGTAAAAACGCCAATAATTTGGTAACTCTGAAAACAATGTGAAATTTTCAAAAATTCATTGTTGAGCCTCTGTACAGAGGTCTGAGCTACATACAGGCAAAATATTTTTTTATAATAGAAGCATTTTTCACAAAAGGAGAACATTTTGAAAAAAAGATTATTCTAAGTTAATTTTTTTTGCCAAAATACAGTATTTAAATAATTTTTTTTTTGTCGAAATGTCCTTAAAACAATTTTATGCATGTATTCTAATCTGAGGGACACTAAATATCATGAAAATGATCCATTTATGCGCTTTTGAAAATCACGGTTCTGAACGTAGTCGGATGCCTTAATTACCCCGTACGTATATATACGTCTTTCCGAAGTACGATCCTTTCTGTGCGCTACTATCCATAGAATTCCGAAGTCTTTGGAATGCAATAAAAAGAACTTGACAGTGAGTGCAAAGAAACTTACTTATTTCAGAGAATTTGCTTATTTTTTTATTCCTTTTCTTCCCCCTCTCCAAAAAATGGAAAATGGTTGCATTGGGGAGCGAACCACGCAACTTTTAATTGGCAGTTAATGGATTAATTATTAACTGTACTAATTAGTGTTAATTTTTGTATATAATTTTACATATGACAAACCCATGGAGTAATTGGTAAATTAATTATAAAATACATTGTGTAGTACTGATACATTTATAAGTGTATTATATCAGTTTAAATGTGTATTTATTATTTATTATGTCGGAATGTACTCTGTTTGCTTTCCGTAAATTAATGATTTTTTGAAATAATCTTTTATTTTCGACTTTTCAATATGCTCGGGCTGCCCTCATAGAGTTATCGCGCCTCCGTATGGGGTCGCACCCCCCCAGTTTGAGAAACGCTGGTGTCAGGAGCGCACACAGGAATTTTTCAAGGGGGTGTCCAGGGTCGAAAGTCCACCATATCATTCTCCTTTTGATTTTGTCGATTTTCGTTAACAAAAAACAGTAAAAAACTAATTATTGAATAAATTAATAGCATTAATTAATAAAATTAATCATCAATAACAAATACATAATTAAATTTTACGTCCTATATACTTAGAATTATATTCAATCGGAAAAAATCAAAGGCTTTGGGGGGGGGAGGTCCGTAGACCTAGGACACCTCCCTTGTGTGCGCCACTAGCTGGTGTATATTATAAAATATTCAGGGAAGAGGTTTTAAATGCTAAAAAATTTCCTTATTTGTATAAAATTATTTAATTATTTCAAGTTATAATCTTTCACATTTAATTTAAATAGATAAAGAGTGAGTTATACATTAGATAAAAACCTCAGCAGCACTAAGATTTATTAGCTTAGTGATTTACATAATTGCTTTAGAACTGACCATTCCCCACCAAAATTCTTTGAAAACTAAGAGCGTGAATATTATTCTGAAAAGGTTTCCTTGTGTAGCGAAATATAATTACTCTGCCCTTTCATGCTTACTTATCTGATAAATAGCGATGTTTCATTAGACAAATCCAACTTTGCATACAAACGCCTCCTTCTCGAAAGGATGGGTTGTAATTGGCCACTCAGACATTAAATAAGGATTAAGAATGGTCCTTTCTGAGCCCAAGGGATCGAGTCATGCTTTATCCCTAAAAGTATAACTTTTCTACGTGCCGCATGAAACAGGAGGTCTACAACACAACGTTACCACGGAAATAATCTGACGGATGATTGGGCAGAGATGATCTAATCTTTACCTCTTAATACAGCACGTCACTTGTTTACTGAATATCAAAATTCCACAGGAAATCATTAATAACATTTTCTCTGGGTCGTTACTGAATCTCTGACAAGATCTTGGTACATGGTTCGGGATCTTATTTCCTGTCCTTTTCATCCCTGGTACAATGCAGGATGAGCCAAAAAAGCATTTTTTATTGTGACACGTCCAAGCTGAGATTCTCGATCAGTCCATCTGATAACCCAAGGGGGAGGAGGGGAATGGTGGAATTAATGACATGTTTCACTAAGTTCTATTCTTGAGAAAGAAAGATCCCAATGGTGGTTAACTTAGAGCTCCCTTGATTTTCCCTCTTGTGTTAAGTATATTGAATTTTCTAGATTGTGAAGATTGAGATAAGTAGGATGTGTGGTTATATGAAACTATGTCATAAAATATGACGTTGTTAATAGAACTTAAATTTTATTGATGTTCGCAATGCAGTTAGGGATCTATAACGATTCTTTAACACAATATTTGATCAGTATATTGTGTACTTTGTAAAGTTATTTGTTAACTAAGACATGTAGATGTGTTCTGATTGTACCTGATTTTATGGCGATTTTCATGTTTAGATATGTTAATAAATCATTTGAAATCTCGCGTCTTAAAATTTTTATCTTAAATAAATAGGGAAATCACATATATTTTTTGCTCATTCTTATGAGGGATAACATATTGAGTTATCTATATTCTCTTACAAAAATCTGATACGATGTAAAATTAATCAAAAGCTGAACAGAATTGATTACAATCTCCCAAAGCTGTTATTCAGTCTGTGAAGCTCATAAAATTATTATAAGGTAAAGATTAAGCTTTATTATTCAGGATTATAGTTCAATATTTAATTTCAAAAGTTAATAGTTAGTTGCCAGGATGTTTAGCTGTGTGTTGCTAAAGACAGGGACGTCTTGAGGCATGGTTCAACTGGGTCTAGGCCCAGGACCTTACCCTCGATGGGGGCCTCGTTTTGTCTTTGACTTTGTCTTAATAAGACCATGATCAGGATAATTTTAATGTAGTCAAATATTGTTCCCGTAGCATTTTCTGAAAAATAGGGAATTTCAAACTGCAAGTCAACTGGCAAAAGTGGTAGGACTATATTATGTGATGACCATTGTGCATGTCTACATCTAAGCCTAGTACTATAAACAATCATTCATCTCATTTAGACGAAATTCGGTCATCGGTCGAGTTATCGGTGTCTAGCTTTTTGAGATTTTCAGTCGGGCACATTTGTTTTAAATTACTGTTTGAGCGAATATTTGACAATACATGCTATGTACCTCCTACTTCTTAATATCTCAGGTAGGGCCTACTTTTCTGTAGGGGCCTGGGGCCTCAAAGAGTCCTAAGATGTCTCTGACTGAAGACTATCTATCTAATGCTTATTGCGAAAAAATATCCAAAATAAAGTAAAGAGATGCCAAATAGAATAAAAATTAATACGTTTATTTATCTTTCTTAGCATCTGTTCTAATTTGTTTATCATAATTTGATTAAAAGAACACTAGTTTTCCTAGTAATTCAATTTTTATTTTCTAAAAGTTGAATTATTTGAAAAGTCAAAAGTAGTCACTCTTGAAAGTTAGGAATAAATTAGTTTAAAAAAATTTTTTTTTTTTGCTTAAATAGAGAGTTATCTTGAATAAATTGATTAGCAATATCAATGGAAATATTAAAAAGAATGCTACTTAAACACAAAATGTAATTTAACTCATTAGGAGTACTTTACGAAGATACAAAGTTTACTCTTTTTTTGCCTACCACGATACATAGAGAGCTTAATTCAAATCGGGAACATTTTTTAAAACAACAAATAGTTCCAATTTTTGCATGATTTCATGATATTAAAGCATATGTATTCATTTCTTAAATAGTGTTTTTGAAATCTAAAAATGTAACACATTTTTCGTTTTAAAACGAAGAGCTTAATACCCATTTAGCATTATGATTAGGACAGGGATGATAAAGCTTTTATGAGTGGCTAAAAGGGTGAAAAAAAATCTTTTGGTACATAATATATTTAATAGTGAAACGTAACAAAGATATTAAAAAATGGTATATTTTGAAAATTCTTTGATAATAATACTATGAATTAAACTGTGATTGCATTTCTTGTTTTTTTTTAAATAAATTTTTTAGACTTTAAATATAAAATAAATATATGTTCACAGTTTTATACGTATTTAGGACAGATTCTATAACATTGGACATACAAAAGTTTTGTTTAAATACATTTCTACATAAATTTTCGAAACCATATTTTCAATATTCAAAAGATTCAAACTTCAGATGTGTTTGCATTTAAACATATTTTATATATCAGAGAGGGGGAAAAAATGATTGGATTCAGTAACACAGTAAAACAGCAGTAAGAAGTAATATAATAAAATAGATTGCTCTCAATAGAATAGAAAAGTCGGGATATTTTATTAGTATTCGAACATTTTCCTGTTAGAAAAACTATTTTAATTTTGGGCTCCATTCTTTAAAATTCTAAGAGGATATTTTTAAGGTTATATATCTGCGATCCACCCAGACGGGATAGTCTAATGACGCTGACTATTGTGCAAGGACTCGGTTCGAATCCCGGAGAAGAAATGAAGGTTTCTAAATATATAGTGCCTGTGCGGCATTGGGGCACTTAATATTCGACGAGCCGGAAGTCATCTCGAGAGGTTGGTGGTAGAAGAGGAGTGGCATACCATCAGATCTCATCGGCCTTCCCTTAAAATTGGGGTGAAAGGTAGCCAAAATTTTTTGTCACCTGCATGGTGCTCAAGGCTGCGGCCAAAACGACAGACCTATTCTTGATCCCTTGCCCGGACGAGTTTTGTGGGCCTCCATCTGACACTGTCGATTAAGGGGCATTAGTAACAACACAACATATATCATCGAAATTTTGAAGATATTGTGAATAATTGAAGAAATTGTCTCTTTCAATATTTTAAACAATTTTGTGTTTTAATTACGTGTTTTTACGTAATTTTGTGTTTTAATCCGGCGTATAAAGCACACTTTTAACGCAAAGAATAAGATCGTAATTGAAGGATGTGCATTATATACGCCGGGTATAAAAATGAGAGCTCTAAAAATAATAAGATGATGAGCATTGAGGAAAAAAATCGGACTTCTACATACATCAAAATTCTGTTTATTTAAAGGAAATGACATTCCTTATGATCTTAAAGGTTGTAGTTCTAGAAGTATACTATTTTTTTCTGAAGCTCGGAATATAATACCTCGTATAAATGACTTCAAAACATAATAGCATTGTATCCGTTCATTTCAGTTTTCTTCGTAAAAAAGGGGGTGCGCATTAGACGGCAAATATACCTAAAAATTAAAAATTGCAGCTTGAAAGTGTAGGTGCACGTTATACGGTGGATTTTACAGTAAATCAGAATTTCAAATTAGTTGTTATGTATATTAATGGCGGTAAATTCTTTGAATATTTCTAAACGAAAAAAACAAGATTTCACTTTTATCATAAGTTGTATTCATGTTTGCTTTTCGTCAATCGATTCCATGAAAGAAAGATCAGTTCAATGAATCTTTTCACAAAGTGTATTCCGAATTGAAGTTACTACTAGACAATATGATAAACAGCCTTAATCCATCAGAAGGCTCAATCAATCTTCCTAATACAAAGGCGAGCGATTAAAAAAGTTAATCTTTCTAATGGTATTATTACCAGACTATCATTTTCTGGTAAATCATTACTGGAGAAATGCGCTTTTTATAATCATCGTTTTTCCTTGGCGAAAAAAGATATAGGAGCAGGAATGAGTAAAGTGGAAAAAAGAAAAATAATAAAAATAAAGCGGACCACCATGGTAGAGATTCCCTTATTTCAAAAAATCGTGCTGAGACACACTGTCCGAATGCTTTTATCATATTTTTTAATTATTTAGCGCTATAAATTACTGCTGCAACGAAGCCGTGGACATGGGTTTACTGAGCTCCCGAATTCAACCGTGATTCATTTCGTACGTTCTAAAAAGAACCAACATCCTCCTAATCTCTAAACTAATACGAGATTGTTATAAAAAAAATTAATTTTTTTTAAAAAAAATTTTATTTAAAAAAACGTTATGTTATTTATTTTTTATATAAAGCAAATATTAATAGTTTTTAAAAAAAAATCGCAAGCAAAATTGACAAATATGTATTATTTAAGTAAATAAAAAAAATACTCATTTAGTATGCTATCGCGTGATCCCTTTATGAATAACGGAGAAGAACGGCTATTCAAAGCTATTACCTGAATCACAAAGGAGCCGCATTCACTTTAGGGCTAATTACTGTCAAGAGGATTAAATCACATTTTGCCGCTGAGTTCAAGACTTCATGGCGGCCTTTTCTCCCCTCCTATTTGCATGCATATGTGCCTGATATTGTGACCTCGGGCGCCATGGATTTAACTCATCAAGTAGTGACAAGCCAATTACAAGTCTGTTGCTGTGTTCTGGACGATACTGCGGCGATCACTCAGTGAAATCGGATGCGCTTACAAGATACCTCGGGTATCGGTCATGGATGACACAATAGTTTTCAGAATCAATAGCGCATGCACTAATTAACCTTTAATGAATAACGCTTCCAGCTAAATGATGATGGGTTTTAAAATGTAAATGCCGAGTTGTAAATGAAACGCAAAAAGTTTCGAGTACTGTTAAAAAAATATCAGAATTAGAGCCGGAATCCCAATATTTCAGTCGTTCATAAAACACACGTGCAGTAAAAATCTGAAAAGGCTGAAATATTTTTTGTGTTAAAAGAATTTCGTGTTAAAGAATATTGCAAAAAAAACAAAAACATTTTAAACAAAATTAAGTATTAGAGTACATTTTAGTTACTTAGATATATATGCATGCATGTATTTAATAAAAAATCAATGAGAAACAAAAACATCTACAAGAGCTTAATGAAATTTAATACAAATTTTCAAGTTTTTTTGAAAAACAAAGCGTTTATTAAATTTTTGAAAATTAATCTAATATTTTTCTCTGAATTGTCTTTTTAAGCATCAAATTGTCGACAAATTGTTTACTGTCGTCCATTTTGTCATTTATTTCACTTTTGGAATGTGTCTAAATAATTGCGCACGCTCTTCACAATGTTCCTCATTTTGGATAACATGGGAACATGAGCTGCATTATTCGTTTCATTTTCTTACTCGGAATCTGCATCAATATTTTTTTAGCCTGAAGCAAACTCCAAAATGTTCTTGTTTGCCATAATTGGGGTTATACACACATTATCATCATCTACTACAACAAATTCCTCGGATGATACAGTACAATAGGACAGTCCAATAGTACCGAAACTTTTATTCTCTAGAAGGGAAATCTTTTTGTGCTTAGCGATTGCCAGGATAAAAAATGCTTGAAAATACATAACAGTTTGTCGAGATCGTTGTATTAATCGATATTTCGTCTTAAGCGTTTTTGCGTTAAACGTATATCACTGTAATATAAAAATAAGGTTTAAAAATGCCTAATATTGTAAAAAAAAATATTTGATTTCGAAAAGCCTGGTTAGCCTCAATAGCTGAGTGGTAGTCACGAACTAACGAACGATGCTGTTTCTGTCACGTCATAGTCGTGAACATCGTGGTCGGTATTGTTTTCGTCGAGTCGGGGTCGCGAACTGGTGGAGGCCGCGGTAGCCGAGTGGACAAGGTATCGGATCGTGGCTGGCCTTGTCACGAGTTCGAGTCCAGTACCACTATAGACCCACCGTGTGGGCAGCGATGCACGTTTAATCTGTCGAGAGCTCAAACATCCTCCCATTGGTGTGGTAGTTAGGATAGGGGTTCCAGCTCAGGTGTCATCCACGTCACTTGACCATGGTTAAAAAAAACGTGATCCGTCGCCAAAATCCCTCGTTAGCTGAACAGTGTGACGTTAATATTCACTCACTCGCGATCTGGTGGCTAGTGTTGTCTCTGTTGAGTCGTTTGTTCAAGTCCTGGGGGTATTAGGAAACCTCCTTAAAGAGTGGCTTATGCACGTTAAATCTGCCGAGGTTCGAAGTTATATATATTACACGACAAAATATTAATTTCAAATAAATAAATAAGGTATAATTGTATTGATTAGTGATCTAGTCTGGGATGGCACGACTTTCAATTTCTCACGAGGCTTTTCAGAATCTATCAGAGACCTTCGCGGACTTTCTAGAAAGGTGCTGGGGGTTCACGGACCAGTTTAAGAACCGCTGCTCTAAAGAATTCTACTCCCCCTTTTTATTTAGAAAAGTATTCGGAAAAAAATATGCGGAGGAAAAAAAAACCATGCGTATAAAGTAAAGAAAAACAACGCATTAACAAAAAACCAAGTTTTATCAATGCATCTAAAAATTTTTGGATGTTTTATTTTTCTAGGCGGGTTCTTTAAATTGAATTCCCCTAAATCACATTGTACGTTCTTTACACCATTACATTGTTCTGAAACACTGATTTATTCTTGTTATTCTTAGCATTGACAGCGAAATAATGTATAAATATATGGGGAGAATATATATAGATATTCTGCTCACAAACACCATATTTTAAACCCATAATACCTATCATTTTTCAGTAGCAGAGAAAATTGCCGTTTCTCCATTTCCACGACAACCAATCCAATGGGAAGATTGAATTCTCAGCCTTGTTTCCCGTTATGATTAATGTCCCCCCAATTGGGAAAGGACAATTTGCGCACAGCAGCAAACCGCATAATGATATTAATAATATCCTGATTTAATCGAAAGCCCATCCCGCCTTATTACCGTCACGATTGTTTGAAAAAGCTAAGCCTGTCTCTGCCTTCTGGAGTGTATAATACCCCTCCACCAGAAACTTTACAACTCAATACTCGAAACGGCTGTAAAATGGCGGATTATTTATGTCTTCTGGAGGGCAGTTAGTTCCGCGACGAGTACTGCTGTTTTAATTTATTGGTTTATTATACATCATCTTCTTTGGTGGATACCCAGAAGGACTTGCTGAGGAACCTTCTGGAGAAGTACGGGGTGGGGGGCACCGTTAGTGTGTGCTCTGTAATGGCTCCTGGCCATGATTACGTGATTCTCCATCCAATGAGTTGCTTGCCATGACAGTCACGTGTGAACTCAACGTTGCGTGTGACGTCAGTGGAGTTTGACAAAGAAATAGCGAGAGTGCGCAGATGCTTGCGGGGAATACGCTATAGATTGAGGAAAGGTAAAAGCGTATTTACGGAACGCCACTAGGGATATTATTCGCCTAGCTGGCTTTGTATAGATATTTCGGTATTATAGTCATAAATAAAGAATAAAAAAAATAGTACACGCGTGTTTAAATGGATCTTATTAACTGTTTGGGGTTAATTTTTTTATTTGAATTTATAAGGCACCTTATTTCGAATAAAAAGGAATCAATATGCGATAGAAAAACAATTGGAAAAGAAAAAAATATATTATGTAATTAGTAAGTAATTAATAACTACGTAGTTAATAATTACCGCGAAATACTCCGCGGGGCCCGGTCAACGTTTGATAATTTCACAGCAGCCCGCTGAGGGGGTGGGTGCCATCGATTGTTTTGACATAATAATTTTAAGTTAAAAGAATTTAAATATGCTTTCAAAACAAAATATTACACTTAAAAAAGGAATATAAAGGGATTTAACATGCAATATAAAGTGATTTCTGAGAACAATCGCACTTGAGAAATACGCTATAGTAAGTAAAATGGAAATATTTTAAAGTTCCTTGGTTGGCTAGGGAATTGGAGACAACTGGGCGAAGGCACGGAGGGGGGAGGTAATCTATGATAAAAATATTTTGGTATATGGGGGCGCTGAATCCCCGAGCTTCATCTTTGTGTACACCACTGGCAATTACTTGGGAAATAATTCTTTGTGAAAATATATGAATGTATATAATAATATTATAAATTGATATTTTTATAGCAACAGAATCAACTATTTTTTAAGCGAAATTAATGTTTCGTGACCAGTTAAGTTTATTTCCCAATTTGGTGTCAATCCCTTTTCACCTCTTTTGCATCTTAAAATAAACCATTAATTTAACTTTTCATTATTTAGTATGCTATTAATTTGAGCATGAAATTGATTAATTTAAACAAAAATAAAATGCCTAACACCTTACTTTGGAGAGGGGAGGCGGGGATTCTTCCTCTCTTATTTTTGAATGTTGTGTCATTGTAAAATCTACTTATTTTTGTTTATGTAAAGGATTACTACAAATTTTCAATTTTGTATTCATTATTTTAAATTATTTGAAGAAAAATAAATATATCCGCCAGAAAACAATGAATTTTTAGTTAACAAAATAGTCATTCATTTGTATGAAAAATCTACATAGCAAGACATTGTGACACTAAATTTAGTGACTACTTTGACAATAAATATGTTTTTATGGTTATATTATTTTGAATTGATAAAACTAATCAAGATAATTTGAAGAGAAATAGAGGCTTGTGTTTTGAAAAAATGGATAAGAATTAAATAAAAATAACAGTTTGAATAGTTTAATCGTTGACATAGTAGATTTGTATTATTTCTAGAATAACAAAAATAAGTTGCATTTTATGATCATTATGATCCTTCGATTATTTCAAACTGTTGGTTTTTATTTAATGTACAGAGAAATAGTCGAAATAAGTAAAACTCCTAGCAATTATTAAAAAATATTTTATTAAAATATTATTGTGTCAATTTGGTATCTAATACTGAAATTTAGTGCAAAACAGTTATAATAATAAAAAAGAATTAATTTGATACGCACGAAACAAAAAGTATGGTAATGTTAGATAATAAATATATTTTGTACCGTGAATAATTTTACCAAGGTGTTTTGAAAGGGAAGAAGTTTAGTTTTCTTTTATCTAAGCATTTCTTGCACATTTTTTTATCACAGCTACAATCTTATCAAAAATTAAACCAGAGAAAATGAATAAATCATCACAGCGATACAACTCTTTGACTGAAAATTTAATGATATAGATAAGAAGATTAATCATAATCTTATCAATAAAATATGTATATATTAGGTTATTTATTAGTAGCTGATTTATTGGAGACATTTATGATGTTTATTCGTTAGTAATAATTGTTTGCGCTAAAAATTTAATTGAGAAAAATGGAAGATAAATATTATCTAAATAATTAACATTATGAAAGATTTTCTCATCACTTTCAGATTATAAGAAAATAGATAACATACATATATTACAGAAACCAGTCGCGTACACAGATTACTTTCATGCGATTTGAAAAAAAAATGCACCGAGATGTAATTTTTATGTTAAAAGTTGAAATTTTGTTGATCTGCGGAAGGGCTTTGAACCTCCAAACCCAACCCTTGTGTATGCCACTGACAGATAGGAACAGTAAATACTCAGATGTTTCTTGAAACAATTTTAATTAAAGCATTTCAAGCAATTTATCATAAAAGCGAGGGCTTTTTGCAAAACGAACAAACACGCAAATTGCAACGATTTGTGTTAAATGACATTTCAGAAAAATTTTCTTCGACTAGTTTTGTCATACTTTTCGATAATACTTGCAAGAAAAACCAAAGTTGAATTTTGCATTTATTTTACAACCACTCACATGCATGGTCAATACATATATATATATAGGATCTACAAAGCAAGCTTAACCCTACTTTCTTACCTTAACTCAGTAGCATCATTAGATAACATATTAATTTTCCTTTTCGGTCTTTCTTTCCTTTCAAACTTTTTCTAACATAGGTTTGTTTTTCTTAGTTTTTGGTTTCAGAATTTCACCTTTTTCTGTTATTTAGGATGTTTAAATTGCCCAACATATTTACTTTACATAATTTAAAAAAAAATCTTGTGTTAGATACATAAAAAGCAAAATAACTGGGAATGATACATATCACACTTTTAGGGGCGGGGGATTTTTAAAACTAGAAATAATATTAAGTCATGAAACCAAATTACTATAGTAACACAATCTAGAACTTTGTGAGTGACTTCCCCCTGCAGTTGCTCCCTCACCGTTCTACCTACCTGAGAGTGTCGGAGGAATCAAAGCAGGACCAGAAACTTCCATTGTAACGATTATTTATTTTACTCAAGCACAGTAATCAACAACAGTTTAAACCTTAAGTAAATGCCCTAGGAGATGATAGAGAGAAAGCAATAAACCCTAAGTGAACAAGCGCAATTAACCAATTAAATTTAACCTAATCTATCGTTGACTATAAATTCCTAATCCACTAATTTAATACAGTGGCAAACACCGCTCTTAACTTAAGCTGTGAAAATCAACTTTATTGTATCTCACCTTCTCGTGGCCACTGTAACAGTTTCTCAGCTTCTTCTTCCGTACAATTACATAAACTCTGACTTTATATGGTCGAACTAATTTACATATCAGGGTTTCTTCTTGAAAGGAATGGCCATGAATTAAACGCGAATGCTAGCCCAAAGATTCCCCAAGAGGATTAGTGAGAAGATCCCGTAAAGATCTGTCACAACTTTGTGTAGCATTTTTTGAAAAAGTTAATTCGTAGGTCATGTAAGTTTTACATCAAAAATCAATCAATCTATTATAGTTTAAATGTATTTATTAGTAAACAAAAATAATACGCTAAATTAATTTGCAAGATATTTTTTAAAAAAATTTTACCATAATATTTATGTACCTGAATCAATATTCATTAGGGTTCGTGGTAATAAATTTTAGTTTCACTAAGCAAAAACTCAATCCATTCTAATTAATTATAAAAGTCTTAGAAAGAATAATTTAGAATGCCGACCAGTTTAGATCTCATGATAATTATTAATGATACACTTTACCTGTTACTTATTCGAGGACAATCATTTGTCTTTGGGAAGTATATCCAATAAAATATTACATATAAATATAAATACAATAAATTGACCGAAAAACTAATAAATTTAATAATAAAAACATTGAAATGATTCTAATTTGAATGAAAAGTAGTGACGTTTTTATCTTAAAAGAAAGATTAATATTTTTCCAGGAATAATAAGTTATTTGTTCTGTGTCTAGACAACATCGTTAACTGTGATCTCGTTTCTCTTGAATAATACAAAGGATTTTAAAGATACGTTGTGGTAAATGTATAATGTTGTTTCAGTTTTCCCAACAGAGAGACGTATTTTACGGACAGCACTTTTATTCAATATAAACATGTAAATTTTAAAATTAAAGTACCAATGCGTAATGCTTCAAAATGGCTCGACCTAACGCGCTGGTGCTACTTTCCTAAAACACATTCTTTACTGAGGGGAGCGCTAGTGCCTCCTGAGGAAACACTACCCCCCACACAAGATTGATGTGCTCACACATGATACTTTCTAATCTGGATCATAAAGCATAAAATAATATACATTCATATAATACACTAAAATACAAGTAATTAGTATTACCACACTTTAAAAAATATGAAAAATAAGTATGACATAACAAATTACAAAAACTAAATTAAGAATACAATTTTGATATGATTAATTATACCATAATAATAAAGAGAAAATTTAAATTTAAGGAATTCACATAATAAACATTAATATAAAAAAAACTGTTACTCGAAAAGAAACACTAGCATTTTTAAATGTAAATAGACACAAATAATATAATGAGATACACAAAATAAGATAAAGAAAATAATTATTCACTAAATCCTAAAAATTTCCTTTTTAAAATTGAAAAGCACATTTGTTACACTAATCGTGAGTAGTGCATCAGCATGAGGCATTTTTACACCAGGACAATGTTTGATTGTCACGGTGGACTTTTGTAGAGCAAAAGCCCATCGTTGTAAAGCCTCGCAGATTGTGGTGCACTTTTTTGTTAAGTAGGGTAAAGGGTTACGATCAGTATAAAAATTCAATTTCAGTCCCCAAATACCCATACTTCAAACTTTTTAAGCTTCCGGCCACAATCGCCAAATGCCTCCTCGTTCAATAGTCGACCATGACTGTTTGGGTCTTACTTTTTAATTTTTTGACTTGCATAAGCAATTGGGTAACACTTATCACCACATTTTTTGTGACAGGCAAGCAGCTATGCCAATTTGCGATGCATCTGAATGAATGGTATACGGTTTATCAAGGAACTGGAGAGTACAGCGAAGGTAAGCTTCCACTAAAGCCTTTTTTTTAGAAGATGAAATGAGGAATCATAGCTTCTCAGTCCATGGGATGGGAATCAGGTACTCTCTTTTTGGTGAGTTCAGCTTCCTCATCGGATACACAAGTTCAAGAATATTTAGGGAATATACTCACGATAGTAATTACACAGTCCAAGTACACTACGAAGCTCCTTCTTCGTTTTAGGCACTGGTAAGTTGTTGATAACTGCAGTCTTTTTCGGGATCTGGTTCGTGCTTACCAGAACCGATAATATGACCCAAATATTTAATTTGAGCTTTTCCAAAGGCAACACTTTTTGAGATTCACAGTGAAATTTAACTCTGAAAGTTTCTCGTTAAAATAGTATCCAGATGAAGAAGATGTTCTTCCCAATTTTTGGAGAAGATTGCAACAAGTCAAAGTCGATGTAGGCACGTGAAAATTCTCGGTAACACGATACTTCACGCTGAAATGTGGCAGAGGTATTTTTCAAACCAAAACTCATCACCTGAAACGGTACTGTTGCCGATGAGTCTTGAGATGTGCAGATTTGCTGTCTTCAGCCATGGGTATAGCCCAATACCCCTTCAAGAGATCTAACGTTGTGATGATATTGGCTCTTCCAGAATGTATGAGCCTGGCATCCTTTCCATCGGAAAATCATCAGACACACTCTCCGAGTTCAGAGCTCTGAAGTCAACGCAAAAAGTCGTAGGGTACCGTCTTTCTTGTTAACGCAAACAATTGGATAGGCTATTTCGTGTCAGATTCTTCACTAAATCAAGTCGCAAAGCTCCTCTATCTGCTCATCAACTTCCTTTAATCTTCAGGACTCTGGTATGCGAGACGAACGGCTTTTTACGTTCAATGTTCGGCTTTAAGCGAATCTGGATGAGTCCCTTACTTTGGTTATTTGATCACTTGTGAATAGTGTTCGGTGTTTTAGAACAATCGCTAGCACTTGTCTCCTCTCACTCTCCTTCAGATGATTCAGATTGGATTTCCATGTAGAACTCTTCAGATGTGGACCTCGATAAATTAGAGTAGGATGGATTTCTCTCGGAATTCGTGGTCACCCTCTCAAAAAATGACCCCAACTGCAAGTGCACGAGGATGATACTTCCCGATCTTATTCACGTGAACATGTCTTACAGTTCCATCGGGCAGTTTAACTTCTTTATATGAATACGGGGTGGATGGTGTTGAATTATCTCTCCAGGTCCAGTCCATCTCGCATAGATCTTATTACTAGAATCTGGTATCAGCAAAACAACTTGTTCTCCGATGCTAAAATTCTTCACAGATGACCTCTTGTTGTAGCAACCTTGCATAACCCTTTTGTTTCTGAGCAGCAGTTAAGAGAGGCACTC
>BMAU01004492.1:0-27500 GCA_019973935.1 Trichonephila clavipes
TGCCAACCGTTTTCCACGTAGTCGCGAGTATGCGTGATTTATTGGGGGGAGGCCGAAAGAAGCAAATAATCTGGAGTAGGTAAATTCTTCAAGCGAACAATGTCAAAGACCTTATAATGTATTCCCCAAGCCTTCAGAATAATTTTATGGATAGCAGTGCACACAAAAGATCGTACCCCGAAAGATGTATATATACGTCCGAGACGAAATATATACATTTATTTTTAGCATCTTTGATAAACGTTTTTTCTTAGCTGCAGAGACGTTTATCTACGCTCTGCGTGCTGTTTAAGAGGTTAAGCGTCAAAGTGTAGTGTTATTATCATTGCACTAAATGCATCAGCATTGTATGTGAAGGGGGAGACGATGAAAATACTGATTACTGAATGGTTGAGTCGCGAATACTCCGCAACTCTTTCCCGAGAAGCATAACTCGCTTTAAGTTAAATAGGTATATCATTTCTTTTAAATATAGCCTATATTCCGATCTATACAGAAAACCTAATTTTTTAAAAAGTAAAAAAAAAAAATTAATCTATCTTTTTTTTTTTGTATCATTCATTTTTATACTTGATTATAACGGCGCACTCCGTAAAAAAATCAAGAGCTTTTTGTGTGTGTTAAAAGTGTGCCTTAAACGGCGAATTTTGCCGATACTTATATATATATATATATATATATATATATATATATATATATATATTATATATATATATATATATTATAGATATATACATATATATATATATATATATATATATATATATATATATATATATATATATTATATACATAGTTATTGTTATACATACATATATATGTGTATATATGTATATGTATATATATATACATTACATATACATATATATATATGTAGTATATATGTATATGTATATATATACATTACATATACATATATATACACACAATATAGTATGGTCTATACAGGCAAAAATGTTGTGTTGGTTTGTGTATGCGCGCTGTTAACTCAAAAGTTCCGGCATAGATTAACTTTCCCAAATATATTGACACAACGTTGCAATGTAGGCCCTGGTCTGGATCTTATGTACTTTTATTTTTCTATAAAAATTCTCTCTAAAATTTTTTTGGGCTTAATTTTTGCGATTTTTCTGGTGTTAGCGACGTCATACGACGTCACGATTCACCGTGAATGCGAAAATTTAAACTTTACGCTATTAGATTTTTCCAAATTATTGTATAACTCTTCTATGGTTATGTTTATGCGTTGTCATATTTATCTATTTATTGTCCTTTGATACGTACTGGGATTATTTTTCGAATAAAATCATTTTTTAAAGTATTCTTTCTTTCAAGAACTCAAATTTTGTTTTGTAGGTTTGAACAGTCAGATAGAACATCGCGGATGTGTTTACAACTTTGATTAAATTCTACATCGTGTTTTTTCTGTAATTTTAAGTTAAATTTGTTTCTCTTTTTTAAGCGAAAATGAAACCAACATAATTCACTCTGTACGCTACTTATTTTTCTACCAAATAGTTTCCCGTCAACCATTTACCTGAAATAAACAGACGTAGCCAAATGCCGCTATATAACATTCAATGTCTGAAACAATATTTTTTTCCCACTTGAGATATTTTAATGTGACGAAATTAATCGACGGAGTTTTTAATAAGAATGTTTTTTCTTTAGACAACTTATAAACTTCCTTTGGTTTTTACGCCGCATTACTTCCTGCAACAATCGCCAACTTTAATGATAACTGCAAAGTTGGCCATTCCATTTTCGCACATGTTGTACGCGCGGAATTAAGTAATCGTGTTGTTTTATACAATATCGCTAATAGGTTGCGATAATACGTAAGTACCTTTCATTTGATGTTAGTATTGAAATACAAATGATAAAAACTAAGATTTTCTGATTTGAGTCATCAAAATATTTAACCTTATTTTGTTTTTCCCATTGCTTTATAAGATTATAACCTTTTAAACAGATTCCATTATAATTTGTTAAAAAAAATACTTGAAGTTATGGTTTGCTTTTTGTCTGGGATGTGAAGCTACTGCTGTATCAATGATGCAGGAGCTGGCCAACGTTATTTACATTCCCACTTACATGGTGCTCATATCTGAAAAGGGCCACAAAGGAATTCGGATACAAAGCCCACTCAGAGCTGTTTTAATTTCATATGTTTTCTTTAAACCTCTTCACTTAACTGCAGTCAATCGGCTTGAGTACATAAGCAAATTGTATTGCAGAGACTCGAACTTTTAGGTTATCATACTGGCCAGCAAACACAGTGCGAGGATAGATGCTGATCAAATTAGAGTAGGCATCAGTGAATGAGCAAAACAGACAGAGGGTTCAGAAAATACAAGTTGATAAAGCAGTTGGTCATAAGATTGTAATTATTTTTTCAAATTATACTTTTGCGTTGATAAAGATATTTCAGCTCTTTTATGTCAATTACTGGTAGTAATGTATATCATTTTCAATTTATTTTTAAACGCAGGATATTTACTTTGGATAATTTTTTATATACAATACTAAATTTAATTCTGTACACTATGTGTTTAGCGAGTAGCATACCGATTAAAATCTTCCACCTACCGTAAAAATCCGACTTATAACGCGCACTTTGAACACAAAAAAATAAGATCGAAATTTACGGGTGTGAGTTATACGCTGGGTATAAAATGAGGGCTTTAAAAATAAATGAGCTTAAAAAGGTAAACTTCTAAATATTTCGAAATACTATTTATTTAAAATATGACATTCTTATTGAACTTAAAAAGGTGGTAGTTCTAAAAAGTATACTATTTTTGCAATTTTTAGATAAACACCTTGAATAAATCGCTACTAAACATAACAGCATTACATTTCGGGTTTCTTCGTAAAGGGGTGCACGTTATATAGCGAAGATATACCAAAATTTAAAAATGGCTGCTTGAAAGTATGGGTGTGCGTTATATGCCAAACTTTATGGTATTTTATCTTTCTCCAATGAATCTAAATTAAATTAATATATTATTTTTATGGTACTTATATTTTTTTTAGTCGGCCATTTACATAAAATCAAAGACATCACCAAATACTGCAATATGCATTATATAAGGGAAGAACATTCTATGCCTGTTTGTTTAATAATAATACTTTTTGGTAGTAGTGAATTTCCACGAAATAGTTATTTGTAGTTTTTTTTAATAGTTGGGGCAATAACATTAGACTCACGAAATATCTATTTTTTGTGTAATTTCAAAAATTTTATTTGGTGTTACTGTGAGGAAATACAAATGGAAAAATTAAGATTTTCTGATGTATATTTGTGTGTTTGTTTTGATATTTATGTATTATTGCAAGCCATATTGGCAAACATTAGCACTTAATTGCCAATTCACCGTGTATGATGCGAACAAAATCGGGGTTGATATAGTTGCAACAGTTTTTAAAGAACCTTTGTTTTACCTTTTTTGGTGATTTTATTAAAATAATTTATTGTTAATAATTGGTTTTTGATAGCTTTTTATCATTTAAGTTTGTTATAGCTAGCTAGCTGTACCCAATCATGTGTTTCATGTGGCTCAGTCTGGTTAAAAGAAAAAGAAAAAGAGAAAGCACACATTTCTAATATCTTTAACTGCTTGCACTTGAGGTATGATTTTTTATAAAAAATGTGGAAATATACATTAACAAAACTTCTCTAAACAGATTTATTTCATTTGTAATTTGTTAACAGGGGTACTCCCAAGTTAATTTGGTTTTTTTGTCATGGTATGAATCTAAAATTATTTGCATTGTCTCAGAAGATGTGCCAAGTTTGAAACAAATTTAAAATGACTCTTCTTGAGGTGAAAGGGTTAATTTATAATGCTTATGAGTAGACATTTTGTGTTGCTTCATTGTCTGTATGTATACAGAAATTGTCTGCTGTGCCTACTTTAGAGGAGTAGTTGCTGTTTTCAACACTTCATGAATCACTTAATGTATAACTTTATAATTAGCGTTTCACTAATAGGATTGACCTCTCTATGTGGTAGAGCACAATAGCTATATTTACGTCTTTATTTAATCTTCTATGCCCTGAAAATAAGCTTCATGAAAAGCAACAATCAACAGACTGAAGTGCTTTGCCTACAATTTTCCAAAAATTGGTTGAGGTTACCAAAAATCGCTAACTTCAGGAATTTTGTTTTTTTGTTTAGTTATTTCGGTAACTAAAAGCTTTTAGTAAAGAATAATTTGTGTTCCGTAATATGTTATTTTTGTTGTTCATCTTTTTTAAACTGAATCTTCATAAAAGTTTAAATAATTTCCCAATTTTTCTGCATACCATCCAAAATTTTTCACGCATCACCAATTGGTGACTGCTGCTCTGTAACACACATCAGTAGTTATTTATTAGCATCACTGTAACAAAATTGGTGCCATGTGTATCGTACCTTAATATTTAAACAATAAAGAGATTCTAACATTTTTTTTTATGAGAAAAGAAATGGAGGGAAAATGTTTCAATTTGCATGGCGGTAATTTGGCTGCGGTGATGCTAATATTTTAGTACACAGATAACAAATAATTGTCCATGTGAAAAGCTGTCTGTGTCTAGATATAAGCCACTCTGTTTTAAAGAAAGGCCCTTAACTTTGTTGATAACAATTGCTAATGCTAATCGAATTGTGAATTGCAAAGATACTCCATCATTATCAACACTTTGTCGTAGTTTTCTGCTGCAAAATCTATGTTTATATTGGAATTTTCCTGGTGTATTCGATTAAAAGTACCTTCAGCCTCTCATTGCGTTGGATTTGAGCTGTGTCAATTGATGCACGTTTAAAGATAAATATTTCATTAGCATTTTTCTTTTTGTTCCTGATTTTTTTTTTTTTTTTTAATGTTTTGAAATTTTATATGTTTTTGTTAATTTTCTTTTCTTTTAAGTGTAGTTTTAAGTTTAAGAAATTTTATATGCTTTGTTTGATTTTTTTTTTTTTTTTTAAAGCAGTCAATTGGCTTCAATAGATAAAAATAATGCCTTGCAGGAAATCAAACTTAGGTTGTCATTCCTTCAAGGCAAAAGTACTACAATGAGTGTAATTGCACATCAAACTGAGAAAGAATGGATATCAGTAAACAAGAAAAGCAGACAAAGAATGTCACAAACACAGGCTGAGGGCACAGCAGAACAACATGCAGCCAGACTTGAGGATGCACATTTGTGAGCACATCATTTGTGTTTTACAACATCAGAAAGATGTTAACCAGAAACAGCACATCTGCGTCAAACATGACTTTGTGGGGAGCAATCACACAATAACAGTCACTTTGCATTCGGTACAACCCAGTGGAACATTCTAGGTTCAGGCAGCATGTTCTCATTTACACAATGATGGAAGTGTATCCTTATTGCAATGTTCTGGAATTTAAGGGAGAAACCAAAGGAAGGTTTTGTACCACTGAAAAAAATTAAACTGCCTCAACTCGGAGAACAACAGAGCCATTACAAATTTTGCTTGCTAGATATACTGCGGAATCAAAACATTTCCTATATAACATCAGGAAATACAGTTTGTTTCAAGTGACATTGTTTGGGTAAAATGTGCATTTGTAAACACACCTCTGATTTAATAAAAATATCCATAAGCATTGTAAAACTAACCCACTTCCCTCAAGGAATCCAGAGTAGAGCCATTTAAAATTTATCTTCAAACTTGAGGTCTCCACTTTAAAGACAATGTAAATAAATTTAGAGAGGTTCATAACATGACATAAGGACAAAAATAAGCTGTATTAACTTCAAGCATTTGGTTAACAAATTATAAATATCAGTCTAGGAAAGTTTTCGTATATATATTTATACATTTTTTTATAAAAGATCATACCTGCAATGTAAATTATTTAACATACTAAAATATGTCCTTTCTACTTAACAAGACTGAGCCACAGCAACGCGTGGCAGGGTACAGCTAGTATGTATATATATGTATATGTATATATATATATATATATATATACATTACATATACACATATATATATACACACATATATATATACATACATATACATGAGGGTCCTGGGGATCCGAACCACCTCCCAAAGCCCTTGCTTTTTTCCCCGATTGATTATAATTCTAAGTAAGTAGTACGTAAAATTTAATTAATTACTTGTTAATAATGATTAATTTTATTAATTAATGCTAATTATTTATTCAAAAAATGAACAAAATTTATTATTTAATTATTATTAATTTATTATTATTCATTATCAATTAAATTATTTATTCCCGAAAATCAACAAAATCAAAAGGAGCATGATACAAGAATGGTGAACTTTCGACCCCGGACCCCCCCCAATGAAAAATTCCTGTGTGCGCCACTGTATTTATACAAAAGAGCGTATACAAAACTTAATACTCTGGATAAATTGTACGAATTATAATTAAGGTTGTATTGTAGCTGTAGAATCAAAGTACGTTACTGTTACATGCAGTATATTCCTAATAAATGCAGAAACGGGGGGGGATGCGATGCAAGTAATGGTCGAAAATTGGGTTGCATGTTTTGAAAGTTTAAGAAGCACTGCATTAAGCATACATTTTTATACGATCCATCTAAATTTACAGTTGTAAATTGTAGTAAATCGTTGAAGAAAATATACCAATAATATATCCTTATACATAAGAATATTTTGAAACGGAATGTACAGACGGAAGGAAGGAACTATATTTATATTAGGCAACCAAATGGGAGTACTTTTGCTTTTTATCTTATTTAAAGAAAGACAATCTAAAGGAAATTTTCTAAAAAAATGTTTCATTTTGAATGCAAATGCGATCCTTTTTAAACTTTTTTCCCTTTCCTTTCGCAAGGCTTTCATTTTGTGAATGCATTTATTCTAATGCCTCCAATATCATAATATCCCTCAGACGCCATTTTTCATTTTCCCTACAAGGGCATTCATCAAAACCGTGAAACGCTTTTATTCACAAACCAAACACCAGAACTGCATAACTTAGCCATATTTTTATGTTTTCAACCAACGGCCGAGAAATCTTAGTGTTTTCGCGAAAGCGGATTACAAAATATGCTTTTAAAGATGCGGCATTCCTGACATACTTTCAGGGATGTAAGAGTTTTATGAACGAAATGCCATTTAGGGGTTTTATAAACGTGAGAGCCATGGCAATGGGGCTCGGATCGTGATAAAATTTTATTTTACGCTTGCAGTGCATGAATGGGCTTCCCGAAACTTTGGATGCCTTTCATATGTTCGAAAAGTTATGTAACGCCTATATTTTTTTAAAAAATAAAATATTTGAAATTGCTTTGAGATACGATGACGCAGAGAACAGAGATTTCTTTAAAAATATGAGTCATAAGATGTATATTAGAGTTTTAGATAGTAAGGAAATAGTAAAAATGTACCAAGGAATAGACATACAATATGTACTGCCGGGGTGGGCATTAAGTTGATCGCTGTCGACTGGTGGACGACCAAGAGATTTTGGGGTGACCACCTGAAGATTAGTTGTTATAATTAAGTTGTTGTCCCGTTATTAATTATACTTTAAAATATTCAAGAATGCGACTGACAGTATGCAGAATTAGCTTTATATTGACTATAACAATGAGCACAAATCTTAGATGAAAGTGTTTTATTTTTTAATGTATTACGAATTGCTTCATAACAAATGCATCATTTGAAATTATATTTAAGGCTGTTATTATTATGTTTGTATCTTGCGTTTTGCTTTGACCGCGGTCTTAAAAGTTTAAGTTTATTTTATGGTAGTTATGTATAGGTAAGTATATTTATTATTAAGTTGTAATAAAAATATTGTAGACCTTTTTCTTAGCTCAACACACCTGCACCACTGGATGGTCCGCAACACCTTTAAAAAATTTAGAAGAATCCCGTACCCTGGAAAAGTTTGCCCACCCCTGTTATACCCAATTAAAAAATTGCGTAAGTGCATTATCTTAAAGCAGTGCTTCTCAAACTTTTAATTATTGCGAACCAATTTTCAATCCTAATTTTCATCGCGCCGCCCCTATTTATACAATGAGAATATAAAGAATTTAATAATAGCATTCTTTGAAGCTTGCCTGTCTGAAGCCATACAAATAATTAATATTAGTATTAAATTTTGTATAAAATTTTATATACAACAAGCCCATGGGGACACTATTAAATATTGAATTGGTTCTTAGCTAGTATTGTTAAATTAATTATCACAAATACATTGTGCAGCGCGGATTCATTTAGAACTGTATTATATCAATGTAAATAAGCGTGCTCTTTAAGTTTTATTATGTCAGAATATATATATATATATATATATATATATATATATATATATATATATATATATATATATATATATATGACAGGCCCCAGGCCTGCTGGTAAAATGAGGAGGGCATCATCTTCACAATATTCCTTTATTACGCTTCCATCATATATAATCTAACATGGCGGACCTTTTGCCGCGCAACCGGGTGGTATAAAAAACAACCTCTCAGCGAGGAGACACCAGCCAAGTCCTTTCTAGTATGCGTTAGCCTTCGTCAGCGCTCGTTGCACCTTTTAACAGGCTTATTTACTCACAAATCCTTACGCGATGGTAAAGAGTTCGCTCTATTTTCATTTATTACTTCCTTAATTTTGAATCTAAACTTTTCAAACCTGACATATATATATATATATATATATATATATATGCATTCTTTCAGTATATTAATATATTGGGTTGTTCGGAAAGTAATTTCGTTTTTTCCCGACAGAGGATTTAATTGTATTTTTTTGCACCCAACATTACATTTAAGCCGAATAATTTTATATGCATTGAGAGCTCATATAGCAAGGCTTGTGTGTGAAAAATTCCAATTAATTCTACGCAGTAGTTTTTGGTTGGTGCCCCTTTAAATATGCAGAGCGATAAGTAGCATTTTCGACATATCTTACTGTTTTACTACAGAAAGGGTAAAAATGCTGTTCAAGCAAGAAAGAAATTGATCGATGTTTATGGAGAAGGTGTGTTGACAGTACGCCAGTTCCAGAACTGGTTCGCTAAATTTCAATCCGGCATTTTTGAAGTCGAAGATGCACCACGTTCGGGAAGGTCGGTTGAAGCTGATATAGACGCGACAAAGGCATTAGTTGATGCGAACTAGCGAATAACAACACGTGAGATCGGATTGAGGTTAAATTTATCAAATTCAACAGTTTATGACCACTTGAAAGGCCTGGGATTATCCTCGAAGCTCGATGTATGGGTTCAACATGTTCTTACAGAGAGAAATATGTGTCACCGCATTGGCGTCTGCGATTCGCTTCTCAAACGTCACGAAAATGATCCGTTTTTGAAGCGCATCATCACTGGGGACGAAAAAGGTCATGGAGCAAAAAAGATGAATCGGCTCAAACCATCTCCAAAGCCGATATTCAACAAAAAAAAAGGGGATGCTGTCTGTTTGGTGGGATTTTAAAGGGAACGTTTTATTTTATTTTTAGCTTTTACCGGATAACACAACGATTAAATCGGAAGTCTACTGTCATCAGCTGGACAAATTGAATGATGTACTTCAACAGAAAATGTCAGAACTAATCAACAGGAAAGGTGTAGAGTTTCCCCAAAAACAACGCGAGACCTCACACAAGTTTGGTCACTCGCCAAAAGCTTTTACTGCTTGAATGGGATACAATACCACACCCACCATATTCTCCAGACCTGGCACCTTTAGATTATTATTTGTTCCGGTCACTCAAAAATTTTTTAGATGGTAAAACCTTCACCGCAAATGAGGAGGTCAAAAACCAACTCGATCAGTTTTTTCCCAGCAAAGACCAAAAATTTTATGAGCGTGGAATTATGCTACTACCAGAACGATTGCAAAAGGTGTTGGACCAGAACGACCTATATATAATTAAATAAAGTATTTGTTTATTATACGAAAACTGTCTTTCATTTCCACACACACACACACAAAAAAAAAACGAAATTACTTTCTGAACAACCCAACATTTTTTTAAAAAAATAACCATTTTTTGTTTTCGACTTTTCGATATGCTCGCTCCCCCATGTAAGGTTATCACACCTCCCTAAGAAGTTGCACCCTACAGTTTGAGAAATGCTGTCTTAAAGTATAATATGTGAAATCTTACCTTTACAAAAATAAGTACCATTTTTATTTTATGCTGAAATTTTAATTTTTACCTATTCGCCACTCTAGTTATATCCCTTAACTTATGTTACTTTAGTTAACATAAAAAAATTAATAATACATGTTGCCTATTTGAGTGGACATTTTTTTTCAAAAAATTTTTATACAAACATATTTATAACTCATTATATAGCTATGTTCTAGTGTTGGATAAACCAGTTAAATTACTGCTTTTTCATCATGTTGATTGATACAATTTAATTTTTAAAGTTGAGTTCTAACTATATTTATATTCTTTACAAATATTCTATTTTTTTAGAAACTTGGCAAACATTTAGGATAATGAGATCTCAAATACATGCTGGCTGCCCCAAGATTATTGGGATAATCCTTAAGAGGAGATAGGGAATACCACAAGGATTCAAATTTGCACAACAGACCATTGTCGGAAAAAGTCTTCGTTCGGCCCTAGGTGGCATTGTTCAAAAGAGCATTGGAAGAAACAGACCTACATTAACAAAAGTCAATTGAGCTGTCATCGCCCACATAGGAGTAGGAAACAGTTTTAGGAACATCTTCCTGGCAGACATGCACCTAAGTCGCGAACTGGAAGAAGGAAATGCACGAGCAGCTGGAATAGTGTATCGTGAAAAATAATTTCCTTTATATCTGAGTTCTTCAAATTGTGGGATGTGCCCTTCTAGGGGCGGGGCATGATACCTCAAAGAGGGGGCGCGAGGATATTAAAAAAAATTAAAAACAAAAGAGTACTTACAAAATTATTAATTTACTGAAATTAAACAAACAAAACGCATTCTAACATAATAAAAAATAAAATGCACATTTACACTAATTAAAAATACTTATAAATGTATCAGTACATGACAATATATTTTATAATTAATTTAACAGTGTTAAGTTAAGAACAAGTTTAATAATTACCAGTGACCCCATGGGCTTGTGAAATATAAAATTATAAGCACAAATTAACACTTACTTGCTAATTTGTGTACAGTTTATAATTAATCTCTTAAATGCCGATTAAAAGTTACGCGATTCACTCCCAAATGGCACCATTTTCCCCGCAGGCACATGTGTATGATATATTAGGGGAGGCAAAGAAAAAAATAAGCAAATCCACTGAAACAAGTAAATCTTTCGTAAATACTGTCAAAGTTCTTTTATGGCATTCCAAATTTTATGGATAAAAGTGCACTGAAAATATTGTACTTCGAAAAGACGTATATATACGTTCGGGGAAAATAATGTACTTGCTTAGTGATACGTTTATATACGCCGGCAATGTTAAAGTCGAATTGTAGTTTTAGCGCCAAAGTATAGTATTAATGAATTCAAGACATTGTTATTGTATTAAGGGGATTCGATGAAAATTATGATTGAATATTGGGTCACAAAAATTGAAAGTTTGAAAACACTGCTTTATATGCACCGGACCACCGATTGTTCACTAATTTGCACCGCAATGATTGTGAATAGAGATCAGTACGAGGTAATAGACGTAGTGAGAGTGAGTCGCAAATAACTCAAACTCCCAGCATGGAACAAAATGTGCATGATATTGTTTGAGGAATCCGAGTACTCTCTAGCGTAAGAGCCATCGCTGTTGACGTAAGGAGATCCTGAAGTTGTGAGCATCATATTTTGTAACGTGAAAACTTACACCCTTAGTATCTTCAAAGAGCGCCACAATAGAATAAGTAATATATTCTCTCAACTACTGAAACTAGTTCTAAAAAAGGAACACCTCAATACCAAATTGTATTAAGCCTATTCCGTAATTCTACATACGAGGGTTGGAGCATAAGTCATGGCAAATATTTTATTTCTTGTATATATGTGAACGAATCACAAGCGTATATGTGTCGTGTGGAAGTTCTGCAAGCATAGTATGCATTCAGAACAACAGATTTATCTGTGATAGCTGGTAGCAGCGCAACGAGGACTGTGAAATCAGTCATTTGGTGAGTGTCGCGCAAGATGGAAGTAACTCGTGTTGAGCAGCGCTCTTTCATCAAAATAGCCATTCTCTGATGTGGAACTGCGATGGAATGTCACAGTGAATTATTGGAAGCCCTTGGGTGTGTGTGAATAATGTCCTATCATACCGTACAATAGCACGGTGGGTAAGAAAGTTTCAGCAAGCCGTGTGTCAACCAGTGATGAGCAACGTTCGAGACGACCGGTTAGTGTGCGGACTCACTTGGTACGTGCCGTCATCGAGCAGCTCATGGATGAAGACAGACGATGAACGCTACTGGACTTAGAGAGAGCAAGTGGCATCGAGAAACCCACCGTCCTCAGGATATTGCGTAATGAGCTACACCTACGCAAATTCGCACCTTGTTGGGTACCACATGCACGGACAGAAGTTCGAAGGTGCTTCCCACATCGTTGGCATCGTGTGATGACAGTAGCAGGAGACTGTATTGAGGGTCTTTAGGCCCAGGTTTGTCATGTAAACTTTATGTGTACTGTGTTGTCATTCTTTTGCACCGTGAAACGCCATATTGCTCTGTATACTGCCGTAATAAATAAGTTCGTAACGATATTTCAGTGCTATTCATTGTCCACACATGTTGTTAAAAACCTCGTCGTTTCATCTGCATATGTCACATTTTCCAACTGGACTGGTATCTGCAAGAAAAAAATAGTTACCATGACTTTTGTCCCAACCCTCGTATAATTGCATATTTGTACACGCATACTCCTTCCAGAATATATTAAATGACAGTTTAAACGCTTGAGCAAAGAATAACCTCTTCATCATTTTAACTTTACCTACTTACAAATATGTTTCTGTATTTAAAACTCCTTTCATTATAAATAGATTCTGACATTCTTTTATTTTTTATTCCTCGATCTCATGAGATTTTTCTACGATATGATATGACATCTTAATCTTGATATTACTTCATGGAAAAAGGCTTATCTTTAAGAAAAAAGCTTTGTTGATCAAAACAAATAATGTAACGTCAGAGCATTTCCTGAGAAATTCGGTCCAACTGACAGAAGAAAACACACGCTTAACTCTTTGGGGAAATAATCCAACCTGACGCTGGTTTTTTATAAAGACACCGATGAGAGAACGAAATGTCAAGATATTGTTCGATCTTTAAAGCGTGATGTTATTAACATGAGAGAGATGTAGAGAGAAAAAAGAGAAAAAAAATGAATGCGTTGCGAAGGAGAGAAAAGTTTTAAATATTAACGTTACTTTCTGTAGCAGTAAAATAAGGAATTTATGCAATAATTGGGGCCCAAAATATATAACTGAGCGTTTCTCAAACTGTGAGGCAACCCCCAGGGAAGCTTTATAACACTACGAGGAAGGCGCAGACATATTAAAAAGCCAAAAACAAAAGATTATTTTAAAAGAAATATTAATCTACTGAAAGAAAACAAACAAAATACTTTATAATATAAAAAAAAAATTAAAACATGTACTGAGATATTAGGTTGGGGGGGGAAAGAAAACCATTATTTCTGTATGAAATTCAAAACTTTATTTAACATGTTTTGGATTGTCCGATTTGGTTCAAATATGTACTGTTTTATTGTATAATTTGTTGCAATTTTAAAGGTAGCTTCATATTGCCTCTCTCATAGAAGTCTTGGCCTTTATTGGCTAAAAACTCTAGTAATTGATTTTCACGATCTTCTCTTTTGATCCCGATTTCTTATCACTCTGGACGTTTTGCAATGCGAGAAAAAGGTGGTAATCGTTTGGGGGCCAGATCCGGACTATATGGTGGATGCATTAACACTTTCTAATCAAGCTCCCAGAGCTTCTGGCGAATCACTACAGACGTGTGTGGCGTTTCGGCGTCCAGATGGAACACAACACCTCCTCTGTTGGTCAATTCTGGCCATTTCTGGTCAGTCACTAGCTTCAAACGGTCCAGTTGTTGATAGTAGATATCTAAATTTAGTGTTTGACCCTACGAAAGCAACTCATAATAAATTATTCATTTCCAGTCGTCCCGCCAAATACATAATAGAACCTTCCTGGATGTTAGTTCGGGTTTGGCCACCGTTTGAGCTGCTTCACCGCGCTTTGACCACGATCGTTTTCGCACAATATTGTTGCATGTGACCCGTTTCTCATTTGTACTACAGCTTTAGTGTCGAAGTATACTACAGCAGAATTCAATATATTGTTATCATTATGGAGGGGGTGGGGTGATGAAAAGTATGGTTACACATTGTGTCGCAAACATTAAAAGTTTGAGAAACACTACTCTAAAAGCTTTATTTGTATTTGTATAAGAAATTTTATTCATGATTCGACAAAAATAAAGTCGGCCATACAGTGGCAGCTAACTTGACCACGGTGTGAATTGGAAGAAAAATGTTTAAATAAGAACAACGAATAAGCAATATTTAAACCAAAAAAAATTAATCTAGTACATAAGAGCTAATTGTGCTTATTTATTCTTATTTTCAACATATCTTAACACTTTATTTTACGGTTTTTTGTTACAATATCCACTTAGCATTTCCATAAAGTTGCCTTAAAAATGAATCTTTTCAATATATTTTGCATAATATGATCTTTTATTTATTTTGGCGGTTTTAACAATTTTTTTTTTAGAAGAAGGGAAATTTTCTTTAGAAGTAAACTCTTTCAAGATTACGAACAGCCGTCAAAATGTTGCTACTTTTCCGTTTTGCCGGCGCGAAACACATGATTGTAATGCAGTGGTTCTCAAACTTTCACTACTGGTGACCCAATTTTCAATTATAATTTTTATCGCTCCCCCCGTAAAAATAATAATTTATTGAATGCAATAATAATGCACTTTTGCGCTAAAGCTACAATACGATCATAATTATAAAACGTTCAAATAAACAATATAAGTATTAAATATTGTATATGTTACTCTTTTAAGTAATATCTATAACTTTTCAACAAACAGATTTTTGCATTCTAAATCTGAAAGTTGGTACTACATCACTGTGTAAACTATTTGTCAAAATTTGTATTATGTTGTGCCTAAAAAAAGTGTTTAAAATGCAGCTATCACATCCACACACCAGAACGATTACATACTATGAGTTCTGAAATAGACTTAGCGCAACTGCATGCCTCAAAAAATGTATGAAAGTTTAGGCTTTAATACTGTATCTTATGATACATTAAAAGTTTAGTTTTGAAAATTTAAAGCTGGGATTTCAGCAATGAAGATGAAGCATTATCTGGCTGCCCTGATGAGGTTCATTGTGACCAGTTAAAGCAAATCATTGATCAAGTCAGAAAAATTTTAACACGAACTATTGCATTAGAGCTTGATATTTGCAAAAAACGATAGTTAATGTTCTCAAGCACATAAATTTAACGTTTAAGTTTAACCCCTAGAGGCATCAGGAATTGACTGCAAAAGACCCGAGCAAGAGAAAAGCAGCCCGTTTGGCTTTGCTCATAGATAAAAGGAAAGATAATATTCTGCACAGAATTGTGACATGTGATGAAAAATGGGTGTACTAATAAATACAAGCCATTGGGAGAGTGGGTAGCACCCGGGGAACCATCGGGCTCGTTTGCAAGACAAACACTAAGAAGGCGCTTCTCTATTTATGGAGGGATTGTCGTGGAATTATCTATAATGAGTACCTGAAAAGCGGACAAACTATCAATAGTACAATGCACAGCAATATGATAATCAAAGTTAGTGATGCTATTCCCGAAAAAAGAAAAAATTGGTTCAGATGGAAGGTAGTTCCCTTTCATCAAGATAATGACCAGACACGTGTTAATGCGATGACCAACTGGACGTTCTACACTCTGGAGAGGGATTTGATGCATCTTCCACCATACAACCCAGATATGGCGCCTTCAGATTACTTTCTGTTTTCACATCTGCAGCTGCATCTTGATGACACAATCAACCATTCAAATGACGAAGGCATAAATTAGGCCAATCCCTTTCTGGTCTCGCGAATTGAAAAACTGCTAAATTACTGCCAGACTAATGTATATTTGAATGAAGATTACTATTCTCCTCATCTTTGCTGATTTTGTGTGTATTTATAAATTTACAAGATAGTTCTTTTTTTTTTGGCAGAAGACTTTTTACTCAACGTAATATTTTTTCACACAGAAAATAATTCTAATGTATCGCTACTTACACTTTAACAAAAGTATTTTTCATACGTATCACATGGTTAAAGGAAAAAGCCATTTATCCATAAAACAATTTTTATATGGTTCGTGGATATATATAAAGAGTGTTTTTTTCCAGGTACTGAAGTTTAAGTTGGCATTACTTTCCAAGATGGCGACCGATTTAACAGCTGTCAAGTGATTTATTCTCAGTTTGGTTTGGCAATTCATCAAAACGATCATCAAACAAGGCGTAGATTCGTCGAATGGGCTCAAAACGAGATTGCCGTTGTTCCCGATTTTCATAAGCGAATTTTGTTTAGCGATGAAGCGCACTTCTGGTTGAATGGCTACGTCAACAAACAAAACTGCGGCATTTGGAGTGAAGCTAATCTACAAGTGTATGTCGAAACACCGTTACATCCAGAAAAACTGACTGTTTGGTGCGTTTTATGGGCTGGTGGAATCATTCTTCAAAAACGATGAAGGCCACAACGTTACAGTCAATGGTGATTGGTATAGAGCCATGATTACTAACTTTTTCATTCCTGAATTGAACAATCATGATGCCCAGGAGCTGTGGTTCCAACAAGACGGCGCAACATGTCACACAGCTCGTGCCACAATCGATTTATTGAAAGACACGTTTGGTGACCGCCCAATTTCACGTTTTGGACCTGTGAATTGGCCTCCAAGAACTTGTGATTTAACACCGCTAGACTATTTTATGTGGGGCTATGTAATGTTATTGGTCTATGCGGATAAGCCACAAACGCTTGATCATTTGGAAGACAACATTCGACGTGTTATTGCAGATATACGGTCACAAATGTTGGAAAAAGTCATCGAAAATTGGACGTCCAGATTGGACTACATCCGAGCCAGACGTGACAGTCATATGTCAGAAATCATAGTTAAAATGTAATGCCACAAGATTATCTTTCGAATAAAAAAAATTCATGTCAATCGAATAATACATCGTTGTTTTATTGCAATTTAAAGTTCTATACCTCTAAAAAAACATCCTATATATTTGAATGAAGATTACTATTTTCGTCATCTTTGCTGATTTTGTGTGTATTTATAAATTTACAACATAGTTCTTTTTTTTTGTCAGAAGACTTTTTACTCAACGTAATATTTTTTCACACAGAAAATAATTCTTATGTATCGCTACTTATACTTTAACAAAAGTATTTTTCATCCGTATCACATGGTTAAAGGAAAAAGCCATTTATGCATAAAACAATTTTTATATGGTTCGTGGAGATATATATATATATATATATATATATATATATATATATATATATATATATATATATATATATATATATATATATATATATATATATATATATATATATATATATATGTATATATATATATATATATATATATATATATATATATATGTATATATATATGTATATATATATATATATATATATATATATATATATATATATATATATATATATATATATATATATATATATATATATATATATATATATATATATATATAGAACACTTTCTTTTATCAATAAAACTCTGTTATTACTTTTCTAAACAACATTACATTACACAAAATAATTGGTTTTGAAATAGGGATAACGAAATACGAACTCATGTCTAATGTTTAAATTTTTCTTTAATCGTAAGTTACGATGTGTAACATAAAATTTTATTACTTAGATATAGTGTTTCAATATCTCCTAACTTCTTTACAAATGAAATTCCTTTAACTTTAATTCACATAATCTACAAACATTACATCAAAAAGCTGAAGATAAAAAAGTGAAATCATAAACTCAAAAAAAAAAATTTCAATTCGTAGAATTATTCTTATTCTGAAATTATATTTTTCTCTCAGTTGCAGATGCAGTTATCGGTTAAACTGTAATAGCAAACGATTAATTTAAGCAAATATTATACATTCCGCTATAAAACAAATTACTTAAAAAATGAGAACATTAATCTGCCAAAAAATATTTTTAAAAAATGGCAAGATTAATTTTGCGAATAAATCAACTCTTCATACCTTAGAATCGATCTGTTTGTAATGTATTGTAATACATATTATATAATTGAATTTTTTTTTAATAAGAGTTTGAAAAATATTCTATTAATTCAAATAAAATAGGAAATTCTGTAAGGTAGTTCGTAAAAAAAGATCATGTTTTCTTTAATAGAAGTACAAGCCAGAGTTACATGAAACCGGAGAAATATTTTTATATTATATTTTAAAAAAGTTTTGTGAGATATGCGATCGATTATTTTATGCATATAACTAATGTATATGCATTATATGTATATATATATATATATATATATATATATATATATATATATATATATATATATATACAACTGGCCAGTAAAATTACTACATCAGGAAGAAATGTCGATAAAACAAAATGATATTTTTTGGACAAGTATATTATACTAGAAATAACAAGTTACACACACACTATACTTTCAAGAAATTTTGGTGCATAGATCCTGAGAAATCAGTACCAAAAGGAACTACATCTGGCAGTTATAATAGCACTTATACGACTAGGAATTGAGTCAAACAGAGATTGAATTACATGTGCAGGTACAGATGACCATGCAGCTTCAATACGGTAGCACAGCTCAACAACTGTAGTGACTGCCGTATGATGACGAGCCAGTAACTCAGCAACCATAGACCTGACGATTTCTGTTGATGAGCGTGCAGGCAATCGAAATTGCAAAACATTTTCCGTATCAAGAAAGGGCCGTAGAATACCGGTAGCATGCGACCGTGTGTTATCCTGCTTAACCATAGGGTTTCGCAGGACTCGAATAAAGGGTAGAGCCATGGTAACACACAATAAATATAACATGCACTGTTCAAAGTGACGTCAATACAAACAATTGGTGACCGAGACGAGTATCCAATAGCACACCATTCCATCATGCCAGGTGATTTGCCAGAATGACGATGACGAATGTACACTGCAAATGTGCATTCACCACGATACCATCGAACGCACATACCCATCTATATGCTGTAAATACAATCTGGATCAATTTGAAAAAAGATGTCGTCTCGCCATTCATGCTCCAGGTTCGTCGCTGATCAGACCATTGAAAGCGCTCTTGTATGTGATGAAGCATCAAAGGTGGCCACAGCCATGATCTCCGATCTGAGAGTCCATGCTGCAGCAAACGTTGTTGAACTGTTTGTGAAAACACATGTTGTCTGAAACGATCTTAATTCTTGATTCAGGGCTCGTGACGTGGTTGCACGGTCCATTAAGTTCATGCAGGTAACATGCCTATCTTCTTGGATGAATGACTGGGGGTTGTTGATATTCAGCACGGCGTTCTGTATTACTGTCCTGATCCCATCGATTTCATATTCTGCTAACAGTCATTGGATCTTGACCGACGCGAAGCAAAACTGTAATATGATAAACCGCGATTCCCGTGCGCTACAATTCAACCTTTATCAAAGTCAAAAACGTGCTGGTACGCATTTCTGCTTCTTACACGAGGCATCATATATATATATATATTTATACACTGCTGGACAATTGCTAAGGACGGATAACACTATCATCCATAGCAACCACAAAATGAAAGGAAGCAAAATGTGGAAAATTAGAATAAGTGCGGGATATTAGTAAGAAGAACTATGAGTATGCAAATTTTTTTCCACGTCTGTTCATCACGTGATAGTGTTCATAAGCGCTTTAAAGGTTTTGACGCGTGTGGACAGTTGTTGTTTCAAGTCAAAGTTTTAAAGGAAAGACTTTATAGACGAACTTGAAATTTTTGGCATGTCTTCCCGACATCACATAGATGATTTTATGCGTGGCCGAATTATTGGAAAGATCGAAGAAGGGCGAAAAATAACAGATGTTGCCAAGGAGTTCGACATCACCCACAGCGTTGTTTCACGGCTGTGGAAGTCATTTAAAACTACTGCAATGTGTAGTAGACGGCACGGGGGAGGTCGTGTTAGAAGTACGACGCCTGCAAAAGAAAGATATAACGTCCTATTAGCAAAAAGGTACAGGCGCAAAACAGCTCAGCAGGTGGCAAATCAGTTTCTTGTTGCCTCAGGAAAGCAGATATCCCGAAAGACTGTTGCCAGACGTTTGAGGGGAGGAGGACTATACGCACGCATACCTGTTGTGTGTGTCCCATTGACCAGACAGCACCGTACTGCCCGGTTGCAATGGTGTCGTGAGCATCACAATTGGACTGAACAGGACTGGGCATGCGTACTATTCTCAGATGAGAGCAGGTTCAGTCTGTCACCGGATTGTAGACGCCAACTGATCTGGCGCGAGAGTGGTACTGCTTATCGTCCAGAAAATATCCAGGAAAAGGACCGATATCCGACATGCAGTATTATGGTGTGGGACGGCATCATGATCAATGGCCGCACGCACCAACATGTGGTTGAGAATAGGACTATGACGGGCCAACGATACATTGATGAAGTTCAACTTCCTCATGTTCATCTTTTCCGTGGTGCTGTCGGTGATAAATTTGTTTTTATGGACGACAACGCAACATGTCATCGAACACTCGCTGTTCAGGATTGTCTAGACAGCGAGGGTACTCAACGTTTCGTATGGCCAGCGCGTTCTCCAGATTTAAAGCCCTTTGAAAATGTGTGGGATGCTTTGGGGAGGCAAGTTGCTGGTCGAAACTATCCTCCGACAAACAAGAACACCCTCATCCGTGCACTCACAGAGGAATGGGATAAATTGCCTCAACCGCTGCTGGATAATGTTGTGCAAAGTATGGTACGACGTGTGGAATGTTTCATCACACTCCACGGTGGACATATCCCGTACTGATACCTTTCTTTAAGGTGCCTCCAACTTTTAGATACATTGTTCCATTTCTCCGTACGCAGATCAAATGAACATTTTTTTCTTTCAGATGTTTCACAACTTTTGTACTTTCCAGAACAATAAATATTCTTTATTCTAATGTCTGAACAGTGTGGCAACTATATTTTATCCTACTAGGCCTCATGTCTCGCTTAATGTTATGCTACATAGCAATCTGTGATCCGTCCTTAGCAATTGTCCAGCAGTGTATATATATATATATATATATATATATATATATATATATATATATATATATATATATATAGAGGAGGGCATATCACAATATATATATATATATACTAGAGAACCCGACATACGTTATCCTGTACACACATCTTAAGGGGTCATATACTTTTCAAAATTTCCGAGAAATCAATTTTTTTTATTATTTTATTTTATAGAGTACACTTTTCTGAGTGTTCTAAAAGAAACCGCATGCAGATATTCCCAATAGAACGGACGTTATTAAGAAAATAAAAAGAGTAGAAAAGATGATTTAAATATTGTTTACATTTTGGCTCCAGGGTGACAGCTTTCATGTCGCTGGTGACAGCTGCGTTTCTCTGTTTCTAATATTTTCATTCTAATTATTATTAAATGCTTGACACTAAGCCTCAAATATTATTATGGTTGTTCTGAATATTAACTACAACTTCTACTAACTTTACGAACTTCTACTTCTACTTTGTTTTGATAAAGTCAATCTTGAATTTATACTCGCTCGTTTTTCATTTTCATACCGTATCTTATTCTAAGATAAGTTTTAGGAAAAATATTATTTTTTCTATAAACTTTTGAATTATGAATTTTACTGAATCTGCCAAAAGACCATCTGGTAAACGTCCTAAGAAAAGGAAGTTTACTGGTAATATGCATACGAGATGCAAAGCTGTACACAGTGTGGATGAATCATTAAACAACAGTGCATCTGGAAAAAAGATTCGGCTGCAAGATGTTCATTCATCTTTTATTGAACATGATGATGGTTTTGATGGCGATAGAGTGTTTGATAAAACTATCATGTTTACAACCATTCAAAACTTTGCTTCTTGCAAAAAATGTGGTGGTGATATTAAACTATCAGAAAAATGTGTTAGAGGTTTGTCTAGTGTTTTTTCGATTGAATGCAAGAACTGTAAAGACTTGTGTTCGTTTAGAAATTCAAAAATGCTGGGTAAAAAATAATATTCCAGAAATAAACAGACGTTTTGTATACGCAATGAGGACAATTGGACAGGGTCATGCAGCAATGACAACTTTCTGTGGTGTCATGGACTTTCCTCCTCCAGTTGCTGAAAAATCCTATAATAACATTATAAACAAACTACAATTGTGTAGTAAAGAAGTTGCAGAAGCTTCAATGCAAAGTGCAGCTTTGGAAGAGGTAACTTTGACAAATTCTTCCGATATAATAATTAGTGGAGATGGAACGTGGAAAACCCGTGGCTATTCTGCTCGTGTTGGTGTGTGTGCTGTTATTGGAGACAAAACAGGAAAGTGTATTGATGCGGAAGTGATGTCTTCTTTCTGTAAAGGATGTGATTCTTTGAAACGAAGAAAGGGGTCACCTGCTTACAAAAAGTGGAAAATTCTTCACGTTAAATAATGTTTGAAAAACCACAATGGTTCAGCTGGCATGATGGAGACTGTGGGAATGGTTCGTATATTTCAGCGTTCATTATTTCACCGTTCTGTGAGATATACATCTTACATCGAGAATGGCGATTCCAAAACATTCTCATCTATTACTGCATCCAATCCGTATGGAGAAGATATCACAGTTTCAAAAATTGAATGTGTTGGACATGTTCAAAAAAGAATGGGATCTCGTTTACGAAAATTAAAACAAATGGGCTCCAAACTCAGTGATGGGAAGTCGATTGGGGGAAAGAGAAGGTTGACCGACAGAATGATCGACTTGATTACAACGTACTATGGAAATGCAATCCTACAAAATAAAACATGCCTGTCAGATATGCGAAAAGCTGTTTGGGCTGTATATTGCCATATATGTTCAAGCGACGAAGAACCATTGCACAGTTTTTGTCCCATAGGTCCTAATTCTTGGTGTAAATATCAAAATCAAGTAGTAGAGGGCAGTGTGGAAACTTTTAGACACAGTAACAAATTGCCAGTGGCAGTAATGGATGCCATAAAACCTGTGTTTAATGATCTATCACAACCTAAACTTCTACAAAAATGTCTAAGGGGTAAAACCCAAAATAATAATGAATCCATTAACTCATTAATATGGAAATTATGCCCAAAAACTTTAGGTTGTGGTAGAAAGATTGTTGATATATCTACAAATGAGGCAATAGTCATTTATAATGATGGCAATCAAGGCAGACTAAAAATTATGCAATCGCTTGGTCTGACTGTTGGTCAATTTGCAAATAAATTTGTTACACTTGTAGATATAAAAAGAATTCAGACTGCAGAAGTACATTTTAATCTCCGCACAAAAGAAGTACGACAGGCTAAAAGAATGCAATTTAAAACTACTTGTAAGAAATTAACTGAAAAAGAGGGAACATCATATGCATGTGGCGAATTTTAGCATTTTAGAATCATAGTAATACACTGCATTCATATCACAAATTATTTAATATTTATAATAAATAGTTGTTAATTAAGGTATTGATTGTTTTTTAAGTAATATTTATAAATTTTTAACTTTATTTTTTGGAGAAATGAATCACTTTGTTGCATTTTGATTATTTTGTAGCTTTTGATATCGTCTCGATGCTTGTACTGCATTGGTATAATATATGTTTTTAGTTATAATAATTTTAATAAATTGAAGTTTATTGACTAAAAAAACTTCACATTAGTTTTAATTTAAATTTAGTTGTTGTTTGAGTAACCAGAATAATATATATATAAAACTGTGGTAAATTTTACGTTTGATGTCAATTTTCTCAGAACGTCATTTTTACTCATTACGCGCATGATATTTTCAAAACCGTTTCATGGAAAATGATAAAATTTTTACTGGAGATTCTGATCATATCTGTACTTAAAATAAAGAACCAGTTTGAATTTTTAATGAAAAAATTTAAAATTTCATTTATAAAATAGCAAAATTTTTTTAAAAATTTTAAAGTTAAATTTTAAATTGTTATAGTTTACTAAAAATTTTAAATCAGTGTTTCATTCTGCGTCATTTTAAAGATAACACAATTTCCAACACTGAGCAAAAATTTCATCAAAAAATATTGGTAACTTTTTTTATAAAGCTGCGCGTAATGCATATCACTTGCGAAAAGAAAACAAAAATTTCTTTTTGTAATTATCTAATTAAAAATTTATCCTAATTAGCACTGTGTTTGTTGGTTATGTTTTAAGTAAATTAATATCTATTTGTTTATTCCTCCAAAATTTACATTCCAGGAAACAATAATAAAAAAAATTATAGAGCTTTAAAAAGCTCACTATTTTTAACCATTTTCAACTTTTTAAAAGGTATGTGACCCCTTAAATTCAAGATAAAAGATTTTTGAATATTCAATACTGCAATCGTAGCGCAGTCTGCCGGATCAAATGTAAAACATTCCAAGATCAACAATTTATAAATAAAAAATAAATTAAATAAACATTTCTAAACCGAATTATAAATTTAAAACATTCTCGAGTCCACTGTAACATACAAAAACTTTCATCAAAATCGGTCCAGCCGTTTAGGAGGAGTTCAGTTATGTACACAAGCAAAGAAGAATTACATATATAAAGATTATTTGAAACGATATTAATTAAAAACGCTAAAAAGCGTGAATCGTCTGTATTTTCGTAACAATAAAGACCGGGTTTGGCCATTTTGGCTGAAAATCAATTTTCGAAGCCAACTTACGTCTTTTTCAATTCCTACTATTAGCTTACGATCTCTATACATATTTTATTTGTTTGTTTGTTTATTTATTTATTTATCTTGGTGGGATTTTCAATCGTTAATAAAATACATTTTAAAGCCCTCAATTGAGCTGAAATGTAATGTAAATGATTATTTTGGATGACAATACAATACTTTTTAATTAAAATAAATAAGAATTCATTGATTAAAACTAATTATTTAAAAAAAAATACAAATACAGCCACGTTGGCGAATTAGCGACCCTTTTGGCGACTTATGTCAAAATTTGTGTGAAAAGGTTTATTTTCTGATGTGTTAAAGTATTCAATTGAAAGGAAATTTTAGTTTATAACAATAGCGTTGTTACAACAATGCAGGTGAATGTTGAGTTGTATTTTTTGAATGTTTTTAGTTAATATATTTTTAACTAATTGAGATATTGGACCGAATTAAGAATCTAAACCATTCTCGAATTTACTTGAACCCACACAAAAAATTTCATTGAAATCGGTCCAGCCGTTTAGGAGAAGTTTAGTGACAAACACACACTCAGAAGATTTATATATATATACTATATGAGATAAATCATTTAGGAACCTCACACAATTATGTAATCAAATGGTATAGTCGACTTAGTTTTGATTATTACAATATCTCAAAAAAAATAATAAAATTTTACATTATTTGTTTACGATTTATTTAAATGTGCTGATGAATGTAATACAAGGTGAGTACAACTGATGGACCCTATTTTAAAAAATCATACTTTTGAAACTACTGCATATATTATAATAAGTGGTTCATGAATGTAAAAAGAAATACAGTAAGTTTTAAGGGAGTATAGCACTTCTCTCTCTGTCTTGACAATGACAGAGCAGTGCTTTCACTTAGAAGGGTTTTTCTCCAGTTATTTTGCTGCAACATGTATTTAGAAATCGTTACAAAAAAAGAAACTTTAACCAACAAAATAATTCTTGGATAGTATCATCAATTGGAGAAAAACGTTTCCTTGCGTAAAAAGAAAAACAGCGGCCAGTCAGCGTCTCAGAAGAAGTAGTGGAGAACGTGAGGCAGAGTTTGGTTCAAAGTTTACAGAAGTCTACGAGAGAGTGGCTTGTATTCTTGGAATGCCTCAGAAAATGGTTTGAAAAGTTTTACGAAAAAAATATATTTCAAATTCCCACAGCAAACAACAGAGAACGACAATAAGCATTCGTGCAGCATTGCGAACGATTGAACCATACAGCAAAATGTACAGAACAACAGAGAACGACAATAAGCATTCGTGCAGCATTGCGAACGATTGAACCATACATCAAAATGTACAGAACGAATTAGATTACAAATTGGACGTATGCCATACAACCAGAGGGGCACACTGAGCATTTGTAAAAGAAAAAAAAAACTTGGCATATAATTCTCTTCACCCTTTATCTTCCGACGGTACTTATAAGTACCACTCTATTTAAAATTACATATAATAGGCATTTTTACGAATACTCTGACGATACTTAGCAGGAATATTCTTTTTAACCTACTCTTCCAAGATATATGGAAGCACAGGTTTTATAAGGTGAATAGTTTTGTAGTAGAAGTAGCGTTTTCAGCTGACATTTTGATTGGATTGCGAAGATTGTCATTTTCGTTTTGACAAAGTAGCTAATATCAAAATGTGTCTTATTTTTTGTATGTTAATGATGACCTTAGAAAACGATTTAACTGTTTATTTTAAGTGAACAGTGTATGTAATTAGTTTTACAGTTGAATATCTATAATTCATTAATTAGCTCTAACGCATTAAATTTCCCAAAGTTGAATAAATGTTTTATGCGTATATCTTAATTTTCAATGTAGGGATACAAAAAAAAATATTTCATGAAAAAAACTGCAATAAATAATAAGGCGGTAGATAAAGGGTTAACATTCATTTATAACTAAATGTAATATAAGGAGTAGATTCGATAATATGATGTTTTAAAAAAGAGTCAATTATTTGTACTCACTCTGAATACTAATTTGTGATAAACCATATTTACTCGAATCTAAGTCAAATAATTTTTTTCCCAATTTTAAAGCTATTACAAATCGGTTGCGGCATAGAATCGAATTTAAAAAAATGGGTTGGAAGGGACAATTAGAGCAATTTACATGTTTTAAACTATTTTACACTATTTTTCCTTTTCCACAAAGAATTGTTGATGAGTTGGTGTGTGGCTTAGATTCGAGTAAATACCGCAATTCATTCTTATTTTAACACATTTCGGTAAGATTGAAATCTAAACTTAATTAATATAAATAGAACTGTCGTTTACATTAATATATTCAGAAATCACCAAATTCTATGTTACATAGCATCATACACTGATTCCTATGAATATTTTCCCTCCTCATAAGTTGGAATTCAATTTACTAACCGTAGTATAATTGATAGCTCCATGCAATTATAACAATTGAGCATATTTAAGATATCTGATATCCTCTCCTCTTATTCAGGAAATCCGATATCAC
>BMAU01004492.1:30000-60000 GCA_019973935.1 Trichonephila clavipes
AGCACTCTTAGCGGATTCCAATTCAACAAAAGAAGCATGCAAACCAAATTTTATTATTGTAGCCTTTAGCAGTTCGAAAATGGGAATTTTCTCTATCAATACGCTCCAATAACTCTCCCCGCTTCCCCCTGGAGTTGATTTCTGTAAAATCCATTCTTAGTGGAACTCTATTCAACTAAACAAAAGTGCTTAATAGATTTCAAGTAAATGAGTTAAATTCAAAAACAGGAATTTTCCTATAACACGCCTTAATCCCTCGCAACACCACTCCTTTGGGGATCCGTTTTCGCAAAAATCTTTGTAAAAGCAACTTTATTCCTTGAACGGATCATACCTTCTAATTTTAAAGCAGGTGTTTCTAATAGTTTAAAAATGGAAATAAATATCTATAACGCCCCTTAAGCCCCCGCAACGCCACTTAGGAAACGATTTTCACAAAACCCGTCTTATAGCGGATCTCTACTTAATGAATGGAATCAATTTACTAAATTTTGAGATTTTACGTCTAATAGTTTAAAAAAAGAAGTTAATTGCCTATAACGCCACTTAATTCTCTACAATACTACTTGGGATTTGATTTTGACAACACCCATTTTCAGCGGATCTGTACTCTATGAAAGGAATCCGCTTAACAAATTTCAAGACTGTACGTCTTTCTAATAGTTTAAAAATGGAAATAATTATCAATAACGCCCCTTAAACCCCCGCAACGCCACTTAGGAAACGTATTTCGCAAAACCCATCTTATATCGGATCTCTACTTAATGAATGAAATCAGCTTACTAAATTTCGAGATTTTACGTCTAATAGTTTAAAAAAGTAGTTAATTGCCTATAACGCCACTTAATACTCTGCAACAACAATTGGGAGTCAATTTTCACAAAACCCATTTTGCAGCGGATCTGTACTCTATGACAGGAATCCGATTACTAAATTTCAAGACTGTAAGTCTAATAGTTTAAAAATGAAAATAATTATCTATAACACCCGTTAAGCCCCCACAACGCCACTTAGCAAACGATTTTCACAAAACCCTTCTTATAGCGGATCTCTACTCAATTAATGGAATCAGCTTACTAAATTTTGAGATTTTACGTCTAATAGTTAAAAAAAAGAGTTAATTGCCTATAAAGCCACTTAATTCTCTACAACGCCACTTGGGATTCGATTTTCACAAAACCCATTCTGTAAGGGATCTGCACTCTATGAAAGGATTCCGCTTACCAAATTTCAAGACTGTACGTCTAATACGTTAAAATTGGAAATAGTTATGTATAACGCCCCTTAAGCGCCCTCAACGCCCCTTGAAGGTCGTTTTTTGGAAAAATCATTATGTAGGGAATCTCTACTTTATGAAAGAAATCTTTAAACGAAGTTTAAAGACCGTATATCTAATGGTTTAGTAATGGAAATAATTATCTATAACGCCCCTTAAACCCCCGTAAGGCACCTTGGGGTTCGAACTTTGCCAAATCCGTTTTTAGCTGACGTCTATTTCATGAAGGGAACCTACCTACCAAATTTCAAGTCTGTAGGTTTAATAGTTCCGGAGATATCGTGATTAGTCAGTGAGTCAGTCAGTCAGTGAGTGAGTCGCTTTTCTCCTTTATATATACTGCTCAAAATAATTAAAGGATATTGCGGTTTTAGTTGGATCTTGTGGCTAGGAAACTTTTTAGCTGATTGATACATGGTCGACAGACGTAGTAGATTATATGAGAATAAATTACACATGTTTGGCAGAAAAAAATGCATTTTCCCACTCTTCCAGAAGAGCTTTTTTCAGTTCTTGGAGAGTTTGTGGGGGTAGTTGGCGGCCAGCAACTCGTCTTCCTAGAGCGTTCTAAACATGCTCTATTGGATTCATGTCAGGAGAACACGCTGGCCATTCCCTTCGTACGATTCCTTCCTCGAAAAGAAAATCCTCCACCAGTTTAGCACGACGTGGCTTGCACTTATCGTCCATTAAAATGAAGTCATCTCTGATTGCTGCAGCGTAAGATACTACAATAGGTCTGAAAATCTCGTCCCTATATCGGCGAGCAGTCAGAGGTCCATCTCAAATGATGTAGAGGTCTGTGCGCCCGTCAATGGATATGCCACCATACACCAACACTACCCCACCGCCAAATCTGACACTTTTGTGCATGAACGCAAGATTATTCCTACAGCCAGGTCCCTCCAGATGAAAATACGCCTATTAGCCTCCGGATGAACAGAAAAACGGGACTCGTCAGAAAAAAGAACATTGCTCCATTCATTTCTCCTCCAGTTCACATGCTATGTTTCCCACTCCCTGCGGTCGCGACGATGCCTTGATGTTAGTCTAACACATACCATCGATCGGCGAGCATACAGACCTACACCCTGGAGCCGGTTTTGGACAGTCTGAATTGAAACCGTGGTGCCAGTAGCCGAGCTAAGGTGTTGTTGAAGAGTAGGGTTCATATTTCGGTGTCTCCGAGCTGTTAACACTAAATAACGATCTTCATTGGGCGTTGTTGCCTGTCTACGACCTTGTCCTGGTCTTCGATCTGCCCTTCCAGTCTCCAAAAAACGGTTCCAGATCCTGGAAATCACACTTTGTGACATTCCAATGGCTTGCGCTATTTCGTTTTGAGTTTAGCCTCATTATAACCTACCAACAACTCTCCAAGCTTCTGAAACGGTTAAATGACTTCGCTGAGACATCGTACTCATCGAAACAAAGCAGTCACTGAATGCCGATAATCCTTGTCTTTATTTCAGTTGAAATAAAGACATAATTTCATTCGCTGCCGCTGAAGCGATGTTTTTGACGTCGAACTCAATATTAGCATACTCCACAGTTTGAAAATCAGAAAAATTTGCATTTGTGATTCTCTTCTTCCATTTTTGGCAAAAAAAATCACTTATATCTTTATTTTATATAAAACTTACAATATCCTTTAATTGTATTGAGCAGTGTATATAGATATATATATGTATATATACATATGTATATATATGTATATATATATATGTATGTATATATATGTATATATATGTATATATATATGTATATATATATGCATATATATATATATGTATATATATATATGTATATGTATGTATTATGCTGGTTTCTTTTTATTGATTTGAGTATGTATCAATAACATTTTACAAATATCATGTAATTCAATACTTTTCTAACTTTCGAAATAGGCGACACAGTTTTCAATCAGAATTTCATTCGCACCTCTTTCCCATACAATAACTTTGTATTGAATGCAATAATAATGATCTTTGTTAATAAAACTACAATAAGACATTAATTATAAACCGAAAAATAATGAAGTTTACTATTAAAGTTTGTATATACATTACTTTTAAATAATAGAAATAATATATATTCTAAGTAGTTTATTTTTATGTAATAGGATAAGACGTATTTTCCTTTTACTTTCTAATTTTTATTTTGGGACATATAGTAAAAGAAACTTTAATTTAATTAAATATTTATTTCTTCAGTCATACATTCCTAAAGTATAAATATTATTAAAAAATATTCTAGACTGTTCCTCTCTATCTTATATGCATCACTTCTGACATTTGAGCAACTACCCAGGTAACCTATCGGACATCTGTGCAGGGACATCTTAAGGAATGGGCCAACTGGCCCCCGGTTCCAGGGCCTCACCCGTGGTGGGGGCCCCGTTTCGTTCTCTACCTTGTCCTAATAAGATCATTATTCGTATAGTTTTAATGGGCTAATATAATTACATAATTTCCTAAAAACAATGTATTTCAAACTGCATGTCAACTGGCAAAAATAGTAAGACTGTGTTATTATGAGATGACCGTTATCGATGTCTAGGCCTAGGCTTAATATTATAAAAAAAATATTCAACTCATTTAGTCGAAATGAGGCCATATTGGTCGAGCTGGTTTGTGCATTAGTTTTTGAGATAGTGCGTCGAGCACATTTAATTATTTTAAATTACCTTTCGAACGAGTATTTGATGATGTGTGCTATATACTGTTTACATTTAAAAATCATATAGGTAAAGGCTACTTTTGCATAGTAACCATGTGCCTCAAAAAATCTTAGTATTTCTCTGGGGACAGGGCTTCAAAGAAAATTAAGACATCCCTGCATCTGCGCAAAAAAAAAAAAACGCGTGTGTAAATGCTACACCTTGTTCAATTCTCAGCTAAATATAGAGGAGGAACATAAAGCATCAATATCTAAAATAAAACCGTCCTATGAAAACTTTGTTCTGCAAGGCAAGTCCATGGTAGTCACTAGTATATTTATTAAACTTATTCCTAAATTAGTTTTGATAAACTAATAATTAAATACATTGTACTGCACTGATGCATTTATAAGTATATTATATCAGTGTAAAAGTGTATTTTACATTTTATTATGTCAGAATGTGTCTTTTTTGTTTCTTTTCAGAAGATTAATGTTCTTTTTATAAACTTTTATTTTCAGCTTTTCGATATGCTCGCGCCCCCACTCAGGGTTATCATCCTCCCCCCTCCTAGGAGGGCACGCCCCACATTTTGAGAATTTCTGATGTAATGCGACTTAAAATAAAATGGAAAATATAAGATGATTTACCTTTGAATAGTTCTTCATAAGTGACGAGAGAAGCAAACTTCAAACCAGTGCTTCTCAAACTTTCAAATTTGCGACCCAATATTGAATCACGATATTCATCCCGCTGCCCTCCATACAATGGCGATGTATTGAAATCAGATACTATGCTTTGACGCTAAGGCTACAATACGATTTTAACCTCTAAATACCACCGGCGTACATAAACGTCTCGCTCAACCAAAGCATTAATCATCCCAGACACATATACATGTCATTCCGAAGTACGATTTTTTCTGTGCACTGCTATCCCTAAAATTATTCCGAAGAGTTTGGAATACAATAAAAGAACCTTGTCAGTATTTGCAAGGGATTTACTTATTTCAAAGATTTTTACTTATTTATTTCTTTTCTCCCCACCCCTCGAAAAAAACCTCTTCACATGCGTGTGCCTACGTGAAAAACAATGTCATAGGGAAGCGAATCGCGTAACTTTTATTTGACAGTTAAGGAATTAATTATGAAGTGGACGATTTATCAGAGAAATTCTTAATTTTTGTAAATAATTCTAAGTCCGACAAGCTCATAGAATCATTGGTAATTATTAAACTTGTTCTTAACTTACTATATTTAAATTAATTATAAATACATTTTTGACCATATTGATACATTTATAAGTGTATTACATCAGTGTAAATGCGTACATTATTTTTTATTATGTCTGAATGCATTATGTTTGTTTACGTTCAATTAATTAATATGTTTTTTTAAATAATTTTTTGTTTTCGATTTTTTAATATGCTCACATCCTCCTCGTGGAGTGAACACGCCCTCTTATATGGGTGCACCCCACAGTTTGAGAAATGCGGCTTTAGACAAAAAAAATAGACTTAAAAATCAAAATAACTTTAAGTAATAATCTAAATGAAAATTTCCCCTTTTAAATAAATCTCAATCCCAAAAATATTTAACATAATTTAATTAAAAGAAAATAGTTCTATAAAGCAGTGGGGGACGTGATAACCCTACAAGGGGGCGTGAGCATATCGAAAATAAAAATGTTTGAAAAATTAATTCACTGGAACGAAGCAAACAAAATACTTTCTGACATACAAAAAAAATACTAATTTACACTGATATAATTTATGTGTATCAGCTGGAGATATTCATCAAAAATAAAAATTTCCCATTTGATACGTACATTAACTATCTGATCCTTTAACTAAAAAAAAACCATTTTGTTTGATTTGCTGTAATACCACTATGAGAGATTTTTATTATGTTTTCTTTTTAAACCTAAAATACTACTCTTTAATAAAACCCAAAACTCAAACACAGAGAAAAATTATAGGAAGATTAAAAATTCATCACTGTTATCATTATTGAAATGCTGTACATTAGTTGTAGAAGAAAAGGAACCCTTATTCCCTTTTCACCCAAGAAGCAGATTTGTGTCAATCTTCATCGTGTTCAACGTTTCACCTTAGAATTTACATGTGAAAGAGTTACATGATATTTTGAAAAGCATAGAGAACACTTTTAAGGATTATTTGGCTAAGATTTATTTTTATGAGTATTATGAAACATGCAAAGCATTAAGAAATACACCTTTTACACAATTCTTTTTTTTAAGTAACATCCATATTTTTATATTGAATGCACTTTTAACCCGGGAGCGTTCGCGCGGCGCTCAAAGTTAAAGGACAATAAAGCAACAGTAATTTAAACAAAATACGACAGTTTTTCTTGCAAATATCATTCCTGTTATGTTAGCGAAAAGTGTCTGTGATTTGTATCTTTTATTAAGGTAACGTACCTTTGAAACATTTTAGTTTAGTTTAAATGGATTTTTTTCTCAAATTATCAAAGAAAAACTGAAAAGTCTTTGAAAATAGGTAAGTATATTTTCTCTTTGTTACATTATTCACTGGATTTGTGATTTTTATCGTGTACAATAAAAATACTTGTAAAAAAACCAAAAAAAACCCCCATTAGGATGATTCAGTTACCTCGCTCGGGTATTAACGTGAGTATCGAGTGCGCGCCTGCTGTCCCAGATTAAAACTGTTTGAAATCTTTTAGCTTTAAATATCAATGCCAAATGTGATCGATATGATAGAGAGCAACATAGACTAGACCCTTTTCTAATGATATTTATACTTTTAGAAATGGATGATGGGGGAAATAAATTTTTAATTAAATATGATTTTGCAATCTGTTTAGATTTAAAAATTATAGAAAAGAAAAATAACAATAAGTATTATATTACTTAAAAATAATTTGCTTTAAATAAATATTACTTAAAAGTAACAAATGTAAATACTTATCTTGTTAATTTATACGTTTTAGCACCAAAGCGCATTCTTATTGTATAAGGGGGTGCGATAAAAATTATGACTGAAAATTTGAGAAGCACTGCTAATAAAGGGTTAAATTATCTGAAAAACATTTTATACAGAAGTAATAGATCGAAGAATGTACCAATTTAGTAATATTAATTTATGTTTCCCCGTTTAATACTAGATTTCTTCAGCAGAAAATAACATTCCATCGAAATATAAGGTGCCTACCTTTCTAAAGCAATGTTTGATATGAAACAAATTTTATATACTTGCCATTTTGTGTAGGAAAAAAATTCTGCAGTGAGAAAGAAACAATTTAACAACTCAGTAAACAAGAAATGGGTATGATATAAATGGTGAAGTTTAAATATCTGATACTAAGTGTTATTTTCATGAAATATAAATCGAAACTTTAAGTATGAAGATTGCACTTTTTTTGTCAAAGCTGTGCTACTTAAAACCTACCATCTAAAAACTTTATGAACGTTAATTTTTAATACTATATGTGTGTGTGCATACATATTATTTAAAGTATGATAAATACAATGAACTAGGAGGGGGGATTTTTAAAAATCTAACATTAATATTTTTTTTTATTTTTAACAGTTTATTGTTACAAACCACAATACATTTTATAAAATTTACAACAAGAAAATGTGCTTTGAGCCATAACTTTTGGCAATTGTAAATATATTTTTGATTTTAGTTCATTGTCTGTAGGTTGCGTGAAAAATAATCGAAATATTTGGCTTTGAATAGCATGCAGAGTATTTTTAAATTAAGTATAATTTTCATCGAATTTCACTTAAAACACTTCAATTTATAAATTTAAATTATCATATCGTTTCCTGATTGGTATTTTTCATTAACTGTTTTCATGTTTAATTTTATTACTTTAAGTCATAAGCACCAACAAAATAACAAAAAATTACCAGTCACATGGCATTTTAGAAAACTTGTTTCCGAACGTTGGCAGACACCTAAATAAAACATAAACTTGTCTTTGTTTGCGTAGTCAAATCCCGCATAGATACATACACACACAAATATATTTGTATTCCTTTAATTCCTTTATAAGAAATTAAAAACATTTACACGGGATTTAGAATTCTTACAAACTAATTGTTTTCCTTCAGTATAAAAACAAACTAATGCTATTTGATATATGTTAACTGTAATCCATTCCCTTTGATAATTGCTTCCTTTGTTAAAAGTAATCTCATGTTAGCATTCAGGGAAATGTCTCATCTGTCACCTTTAAGTAAAAGATGGCTCTTCGCTCCAAACGGACCAAAGGTACACTTGTTAACTGATGAAATAAGAAAAATATGTCTTTAAACCTTCCTATATATATAAAGGATTTGGATAGGGTTCTTGTAATTAACTGGCTCACTTAAAATTTCTTTTCAGGTATCTGCTAAGAATTACTACTCAAATTCAACTTTATTGGCATATAGGTAATATCAATTAGATTTTTTAAGTTTGATATATGAAGATTTCCTTCTTCTGTCTTACTTAAAAGAATTTTAATTTTTTTTTTTGATAAAACAAAAGTTTTAAAATTATGTTTAGGAAAAGCAAAATTGCTGCTTTTTTTAATAAATATAATTTATATATAATATATATATAAAATGTTAACCAGAAAAAACTAAGTTAAACGGGGAAATTCGCAAATTATCTAAAACATCCGTTTAATAAAAAAGACAATTCTATTTATTTTTTTAAACTTTTTTAATAATGCTTTTGAAGAAATTTTGCATCTAAATTAATTGCAAAAGATTTTAGATTTAGCAAAATGATGTTTTCGATCAGACGATTTCCTTTTCAATTAATAAAATTAGTAAAATAAATATGTAACTAAGGCATATGATAATAGAGTATGAAAGAGAAATATCTATATATATATATATATATATCTATCTATCTATCTATATATATATATATATATATAGATAAAGAATTAAAAAAATTTTAAATATGTATTTCGAAGAATTTATGAATAAAGAAATTTGATATCGCTAAATTTATATATCCTTACAAATCTTAAAAATATCTGCATTTTATTTATTATTAAAAATTAACGTTACATTAAAGAAAATACTAAACAAAAATAAAAATATCCTTAAGGAAAAATGCAACTTGCTTTTTACAATCCATTTCAAATATATCAAATGTTCTATAAAATGCATTAAGCTAAAAAAACTTAACTAAAAATATTTAAATGTTTGTATATGGTTTAAAATTGGTTATGAAATTTCAAAGAAAAAACCTTCAAACAAACGTGAATTAAGTGAAGCTTTAATATTTTCCTTCAACCATATTGTCACGAAAGATCTTCTTTTGAAATGGTGCATTCCCTGCCAAAAAGATGCACAGCCGTAATTAAAGTAAACGGCTGGCCCATAAAATATTGATTTTCTAACATGTGACAACAATGTAATTTTCAAAATGCTTATTAAATATGCCATATTTGTCAATTTTCGTGTTATTTTTCTTTGCATATTATGTTATTCTATATTGTTTTATTCTGCACATATTTCACATTATTGTGTTCAGGCAGCTTTACTCCAAAAAATATTTTAGTCATTAAGAAACTAGTAGCAGATTTAAGATCAGCATAAAAAATACTTTAAAATCAATAACAATATTTAAGATATTGCGATAATTTCACAACGAAAGATAAAGTCAAACATAAAAATTACTCTAAAAATGAGTGTGTTCAGGACTTTTTGCCACCACTGTAGGTCTAGCCACTTAACAATTTTTTTTTCCAAGTAGGCGGTGGATATTTATATAAAAATGTATTAATTGAAGCTAAAACGCATGAAAATCAATACAGATGACTGCATGATACCTTTTTTGCATTTCATGTCCTGTAATGGGTAGCTAAAAACAGTTTTTTCGGTATAAATCAACAACTTCTATTTTGATTACAGTAAAACCTATTTTTGTGCGGTACTTTTTTATGCGATTTTATTTTTGTACGACTGCATAAAAAAATATCTGCAGTATTTCGACGAAATGGCTTGTCATATGTAAGAATTCATGAAACTTTCGAATATTTTTTGTACGTTTATTTTTATGCGGTTTTTATTGACCGCACAAAAACATTTTCAACTGTACTATAAATACATTTTCTGATGCATGAAAAAATTTCGACATGTCTTAAGCATACTTTTCTCTCATTTGAATTAATTAAGCAAATGTGCAATTTGAAAAAAAAATATTTGTTTAGGTTTTTGAAAAGTTTTTATCTGTGGATAGAGGCTCTATCCATTGCCAGAAACTGACCTACACTAACAGAAAACTGACCTAGAAATTTTCGCTTTTCCTCCGCTCGAGAGAGAGAGTCCTTAAAATCATATGAGAATGTTGGGGTTCGGACAAATAAACAAACTTTTTTTATAATATGTGGAACAAGATTCTCGGGTTAAAAAATATTTTATTACAGCTTTTCTGCTCGGAGAAAACGTTTGTAGATTATTAAGTTCCACAGAAAATAGCTCATCTAATTTGTGAAATAACTAATTTAAATCTTCAAAAAAATATTACTTTATATTTCTAACTTTTTATACTAAAATTAAGTAAAAATAAAATGTAAATATATACCAATTGCTATGTATATTCTAAGTATTCTATGTATATTCTAAGTATATGCTATGCATATTCTAAGTAAGTATTCTATGTATATTCTATGTATTCTATGTATATTCTAAGTAGGCTATGTATATTCTAAGTAAGTATTCTATGTTGCACAATTATTCTATTATTATTTTATAACACTTCTACTTTGTACTTAATTGTTAATGAAAGTTATTAGCATAAATGTTGATTTTTCAGAAAAGGTTTATTGTAAAATTATTCATTATTTCTGTCCTGAAAAGTAAGTTAAATGTCAAAATTGCGCAGTGGCTATAACGTCTTAGTCCTAGGTATAAAACCCTTGATCATATGTTTTTTTGTGTGACTAAATAATGTGTATAGATGATGTGTGAGAACATTACATTTACTAAGTACTTTATCACAGAAAAGTGTATTTCAGCTTTTTGCCCGCGAAAAGGTTAACTATCGTTCATAATATTAAGGTAATGTCATGGTTTTGTTTTCTAAATTGGCACCGAAATCATTCTTATCTTACTTCATTTTGTCATTTATAATTATTTCTTAACATATGATTTTCTATTTGAAATGTTTCAGCAATTAAATAAAATTTGAATGTGTTTAAATCTCTCTGAAATTAAATTAAAAATATATTTTAAAATATACTCTTTGAATTCGTTCTACAGATAGTTAAGAAAAAATAGTTTTTGTAATTACTCATGACACATATTTTCAGGAGAGTAAAATTTTGAGAGAACTGAAAATTAAATTCACACATAAAATAAAGACACATAAAATAATTTTACAAAATAATATAACTATAATAAAAAAAAATTATACTTATGCGAATTAAAACTGATGACTAAATTTTATTACGTTATAATAATTTCTAAGAGTAATTATTTGCGATTAAATCCCTGGAATTTATGAACAATTTTAAAGAACTAAAATTAGATGAGTTAATTGAAAAATCAAATAGGAAGTCTCATTCATAATAAGTTATTTAGCATATGTTTGGTATGTATTCATTAACCTTTAATATGTGTTTCATTTAGATAAATCCATTCTTTGCACCTTCATAATGGATTGTTATTTATTGAACAAAATTAAATATTAATTTAATTTTGAATTTAATTTAATTTTTGACCCAATTTATTGAATTTCAATAAATTGGGTCCATGCCCAATATACCTTGCCTTTATTTTAAGTATGAAGCTAATAAACATTCGATGTACCTTTGTTTAATTCTGCGATTATTCTTAAATATATACTTTTATTTGTTTATTTAAGTATTTTTAAATTTTATTGTAAAGTGTGTGTCATTAGTTAAAAGTGATTGACATAAACCCCGAAAAATACATATTTGTATTCATTCTGTCCGAAGCCTAAACTTGTTTGTTTCTACTTTAATTTAATATAACATACAATATGTGCTTAGATATAGGCCTCTGATTTTGAGTTGACTTTAGATGTGATAAATCAAAAGCCTGTAAGTATAAGGAAAAAAAAACACCCGGTATAATTTCACCCAAATTTTAATTCGTGGTTTTATTACCCTAAAATAATGGTGAGTTAAAACTTGAAACGAGGTGAATTGATCATTTCTAGAAGAATCCATGAAGCACAAAATGAACGTTAATGATTAAAATGTTTAATAGGGTATACATAAATCAAAACACAATCAAAAATTAAGGAAAATGAGAGAAGAAATTGATTAAATTAAAACAAAAATAGTTTGTTCTGTACCTTTTTACAACAACTCTTAGATGCTAGCTGCAGTTCATATGACTTCTCAATAATTCTGAATCAGATATACAAAATGTTTGATGCCACGTAAACCTAATTAATGTACTAATAATCCTGTGCATACCCAATAATTAGTTTTTTTAAAAAAAATCTTTTAATGAATATTAAAAAATCTGTTGATAGAAGTTTTAAGATGAGTTGGAAACATCTCTCTCTCTCTCTATACTGACAATGTTAAATTGGTTGTTTTCGATGTACCTTTCTCAAAATGTGTTATATGTACATGCTTTAAATTTTTCATACAATTAATGCATACCTTTCACATTACACTAAAATGAGCTTTTAGTTAAAGGTTTGAATTTTTTAATAAGTTATGAAATATTTTATTAAACATTGGAAAATTTGACCCATTTTTCACATAAATAATTTGTAAAAAATAAATACTTCAGTTTTTTTTACAAAAACCTCATTTCAGTATATATTAGTAATCATTACAAATATATCAGAAAATATTTACATATCAGTGAACTGTAGTTTCTCAGAAAAGATACATCGAACATCAAAATTTACATTTTGAGATAAATTGATTTTAATGTATACAGTGAGACTTTTAATCGGCTAGAAAATAAAAGAAATAAATAAAATGATCAATTTACTATTAAAGATACATATGCCAGACTTTCAACTTTTAAGCAAAAACGAAGTACTTTATTTATATTTTTCGCCATTCAAATAGGCGTGGTCCAGTTTCAATGATTATTTAAAAAATAGGTTTTAAGGGCTTCTAATTATCCCAAAGGTTAAAGTAAGGTATTTTTAGAAAGGATAAAATCTATAGAATTTGAAAATGTAAAGATCTTAAATTATTAAAAACACAAGATTTAAGCTTTCTAACACTTCTGAACGTATTAGCACTCTAAATTTCCATGTGGTTGCAATATGAATAGAAAAAGAGGAGGTTAATGTTGTTTCTTATGCCTCGTGTTCGATAGTAGCACCGGATCAAAACTCACGAATTTATCCTGGCAAGACACAAAGTCAAAAAGACACACGAAATTGTTTAACATGTTGTTTATTGATCATCAAAGGAGAATAAGATTACAAAAACTTGAACAAAATATGGCAAAGTTTTACCTGCAAATAACATTTCTGTAATGTCAGTGAAAATTGTTTGTGATGTGTGGCCTTTATTAAAGTCAGGCACTTTTGAAACACTTTAGTTTAGTTTGACTGGATTTTTTCTCAAATTATCAAAGAAAATTTTAAAAAACCTTAAAAGAAACAACGTATACTATCTTTTAATTAAAGGATTGGTTGGAATAACGATTTTTAACCTTTACAATATAAAATAATTATAAAAAAATGATTGGGATGATTTCCTCACCCCGCGTGACCATTAACTTTAGTATCTAGTTCACGACTGCTTTGGGGTGGTTAAACAGGTTTTAGAAATTCCATCTCTTTTCAGATAAGTACAAATTGCTTCTTACGCTTCAGTTTGCTTCTCTGAAGCTCGTACTTACATGCACACACAATTCTCGAGTCCAATTTAATAAAAGTAAACTATTTCATTTTCTGGCAAGTAATGATTTCGAGTTGAGATAACTTCTCCAACCAGGTTGCTTTTGGAATAAATCAGGGCACTACAATGATCAGCAACATATCCACGTCAAACCATATGAGCAGGAGATACTACGACAAACCTAGTATGATATCAGAAATACAAATATTTCAACTATCAGAAATTCAAAACCATAAATATTTAACATAACATAAAATTAACCTACTATAAATTCACGAACCTTGATATATCTTAGTCGAACAAAATTTATTACTTAAGAGAACTTGGTACCCTAAAATCCCACAAACCTATCGTTTTTTTTTTTTATTTTCATTTAATCTTATTCTTTGCATTATTATTTTTCGATTGATATATTACTTGTGCATGTCGGAAAGTTAGAAGTTCAATAAAACTTCATTTGAAAACAAATTAAACAATTCAGCCACACCCCCTTTTTAGAAAAAAAAAGCTAAAAATGCGTTATGATAAAAAAATCTATTTTATAAATAGAAATAATAGCTATAAAAAAGAATGTGTAGTATTAAAAGCAGAATATTTCCGAGGCAATACAATAATGTAATTTTTCTTCCTTGTGAAATGTGTGCATGTAAAATTTTTAAATTAAGGCATTTTATATTAATAATTTGATATATAATTTCAGTTCTTATTCCTGATATATTTTTCATACAAATGTAATACTTTAATATTATAAGAAGAAAAACAGCTAAAATTTCTGTCAGAAAAAAAAAAATAACGTTTTTCTTGAATTTTTTTGTGCAATTAGTACTCTCTAAAAGTTGATCATTTATAAAAATGTGTGGGTTGAAAAATATGAAAATGCAATTATTTTAAAGAAAAACATAACTAATATCTTATAAAGTGGTATTTTAAGTTTAATTAAGCTTGCAATAATTATTTTTGCAGAATTATAAACTTTAAACTGGTTTTTCTCAGTTTGTGTTTTTCGAAACCTTAGTGCATTAAAAATGCTACTCCTTTGGTAATTATTTACCAACCACTTCCATTTTTTCCCTGCTTGTTAAAAATAAAGCATGTAAAAAAATTAGGGATCCGTTTTGCTATAAACTGAATACTTTTTTAAAAAAAAATAATATGTAAGACATGTTGGCTTTTTCCTTGATTTTTAGCCTGTATATCAATATTTTATTTTTTTTCTCAAAAACGAATGAAGTTATTCTAAAATAGATCCCTACTGTTGTTTAGAACATCCATAAGAATATTATAAAAAAAAATTCAGGTCAAAAATATTAATTTTTACAAAAGGAGTATGATTTTAAAATTTTCCCAATTTTCTTCAAAAAATTTAAATTTTTAAAATTGTGTGAATAATATATGAAAATTTTCATCTGGTAACATTTTCTTGAACAGAAACATTATATAAAATTCTAAAATATAATTTTTAAATACGTAAATAAAGAAGTTTGCTCAAAGGGTACCAAGTTTCCTTAAGATAAAGTCATATACTAACATAAATTCATAATAAAAAATAACTTTACGAAAATTCTTAAGCATAGATATTTATTTTTAAAAACAATTCATAAGTAGAACATTTAATCTAATACATTATTTAACCTAGCATAGATCCATAAGCATAAATATTTATTCTAAAAACAATTCATAAGCATGAATAGTTAACCTAGCATAAATTCATAAAGAAATCTCATGCCTCACGCTTAAAGGAAAAAAAAAATAATAAACAAAAACGAAATACTCAAAAACATAAAATAGTTTCCCGATATTAAGTAGAAGTCATTTCCTAGAATCATTTGAATCTCAATCAGGAGTATCTGCCGGGCCGTTGATAATCTAGATAATTCTCGTCGAAAGTCATTTACACAGACAGAAAATGCAAATGCCTACTCAGCTATTATGACGAAAGCTTAATTGAAATTGACAATAATGAAGTGACGTTTTCTAAATGTTCGTGGAATGTGTCGCACTGAGCCAGCATCGTTATTAATCATATCGACTTAGATTAAATGAAAGACATTTCCAAATTCCATCGAAGGAAGTAACGTTACTCAATTTCTAGAGCATCCATCATAAGTTACAGAAGATTCATAATAAATCGAATTACATTTAAATTAGGGTGTGCTTTTTTGAGTTAATGGCAATGCTTAGTAGTTTTACCTATTCCTGTTGCTCAGAATCGGAAAGGGTTTTCTGAAAATGAAGCAATGAGAAGATATATTAATTAGCATGTATATATATATATAATAACGAGCACAGAAATGCGGAAGAAAATATATCTTTAATCGTTTACTTTATTAATTAATCCTTTAACTGACACCGGCGTATATACACGTCACACTCAATTGGTGCGTAAAATACCCCGGACGTATATATACGTCTTTACAAAATACGACCTTTTATTTGCTCCGTTATATCATGCTTCTCGTTTTGAGCCTTATGTTGCGTTTTGTAAGCGGAAAATAATATGGAATTTATCTACAATTTAAATTATACATATATACTGTTTGAATTAATTGAGACCAGTGGGAAAAATGTGATTCTTTCCAAAACCTTAGCTTTTCATCATTATGTACCTTAAATATACTGAAAAATCGGTATATTAGTACGAAGTGTGTCTTCATTTAGCAGAATTTACCTTTACAATCAATTTTGATATTCGCTAGAGTTGCACACGTATTCTTGATTTCATCATCTTGGAAACACACTGGTATAACCCTTTTTATTATTTGCTGTCTTGTAGTGTGGTTCCTCTTAGCGATACGATTCTTAAGAATATGTCATCAGTTTTGAATAGGATTTAAGTCTGGAGAATTTTCAAGCCAGCGAGCCATTTAATTTATTTTCCGTATAAAAATATGGGCCACCTTCGAATTGTGAAAAGCGGCATAGTCGTGTTGAAATGTTCCATCAATGGAATAATCCTATTACATAATATTTTTTTGTCAGAATTCTTCACGTATTTAAGACGAACTAATCTTTCAGTGTCATTTGTTGTGAAAAAAAACGCCAAACATCTTCTTAGAAGAGTGTTTTACAATTTGTTGGATATGATTTGGTAACAAAGTTTCAATTTCACATCGCCTAAATGTACTTGATTTGTCTTCCCGTACAAATAAATGTTTCATCATTCAAAATAACCTTCTTTCAGTCGTTAACATTCCATGACCGGTATTTCTTGGCCCATTCTTAACTTGTCTTCATCGTTTTCTGAGTTAGAAATAGTTTTTTTCATCTCAGTCTTGTTGTCTTAAGAGCACGCTTGAAAAGCGTTTCCTGTGCAGTTGAGGTACTCACTTCAAAACCATTATCCAACAAATCCCTTAAAAGGTCTATTCTTCTCTTCTTGGATTTATTTTACTACTTCTTAATAAAAGGTTATGAATTCGTGAAGTAGTTTTCCAACTGCACCCACATTTTTTTTTCCTTTTGGAGGCGATGATCCAGAATTTTGAAATGTTCTTAAAACACTTTATTTGATCACACCAACTGTGTGCCATAGTTATACCTCTCACAGTCATAGAATTGTGTTCATTGAGCGATTTACTCGCATTTTAGAACGGTTCCTTCGAGTAATATCGATCTCTGAACATGTAAAATAACACGTCTTTTACAAAACGCAAAATAGAAATTACCAGCTGCCCCACTGAAAGGCTCACGAGTGAGCTACTGATACATTAAAATGAATAAAGTATAGTCAAAGTCGATCTGTCACTCCAAAGTCGATCTGTCACTCCAACTAAAAGTGTATAAAGGATATGAGGGGGTTCAGAACATCAATATTAATCACATACTAGCTCAAACAAGAAAACATGTTTGTCCCAATTAATTCGAACAGTATAATATGTACACGAGGTTCGTCTGGAACCTAAGTCTTCGCGGAACCCATAGAGAAGCTTTAAAGATCCCCGGGAGTCCACAGACCACAGTTTAAGAACCCCTGATTTACACGATTATGCTTCTTTATCATCGCAAGCAGTTCACCTTGTGGGATTTAACGCTGCTTGGAACATAAGCATACTTTGCAGTGAAAAATCCCAGAAGCTTATATAGTCATAATCCACGTTGTGCTATAAAACCAACACTAAATACTATTTTTTCTTCAAATTTGAGGCTGACATTGTGCTACCCGTCATTCAAAATGTATGAAATACAGAATTTATCTATTCCTGAAGTAGAGATTTTGAAGTTTTATGAAAAACGTGTTTATGTCTTGAATACACACATGCACGGACGAACAAACACACACTCATATATTCATAAGAATATAAACCTTTTTTTTTGTTCATTTGAGTAGTTGAAACAACTCATACACCAATTTCATAAGCACAATTTTCAGAAAAAAAAATTTCATTTTTAATTATTCCTATTGTCTGTGATTCAAAATTAATTTTCAACTGGAAAATGATAAAAATGTTCCAAAAGGAATTTTCAAGAATGATTGGAAAAATTGATAAAATATTTTTAAAAAGATAATAAAAAGCTTGTGGTATTTTATAAATGTTAAGTACAAATTAAAATTTTTACAAACTGGCTGCGAATTTTCAGTTTCAAGAATTAATTTAAGTGAACAAATTACAGTCATCATTTTTTTATAATCCTGAATCTGTAAATGAAAATGATTGGAAGAATGAAAAAAATTTTGCAAGAATAATTTTGATGATAAAATGAAATAATCTTTTTTATCTATAAATAACTATAAAGAAATTTTTTTATTATGTCCCGAATCTTCCTTTTTTATTGATAATTTTGCAGAGGGTTTGAAAATCGTACTTCTAATTATTATATATTTTTGTTTAATCAGTAAAAAACATTATTATATATTTTTGTTTTATCAGTAAAAAAGAAATAGCGTAAATTTTATAAAAGCTCGATTCTTTTGTTTAAAAAAAAATTAGAGCAGCAGTTTTTAATGACATTTTCTTTACAAAAATACCAGACAATAAAGAATAACGGAGAAAATAATTACGTTAACATCTGATCACTGAACTCACAATTTTATAGAAATAGTATTTGATTAATCAACTGGGCTGGGCAGTTGGTTAGGTGCTGCTCTAAAACGTCCAAATTGGAGGGTTCGACCCCACCCAAGGTCTATGGATTTTCTTGATGGAAAAAATTGGCAGTGTCTGGGGCATGTAAAAGATCCATTGAATGCCTGTTCTATTTGGGTGCTTTCGGCTAAATTAAATTCCTAGTGCAATTTCATATCGTCAGAGTCATGTGCGAGGCAGCATTAGCTTAGTGGTCAAGGTCACAAAATCATGGCCGGCGTGTCATGAGTTCGAGAATAGTGCCATTGAAGACCCACCGTATAGAAGGGCTGATGCACATTAAATCTGTCGGGGCTCAAACGTTCTGCCTTTGGTGAGGTGAAGAAGTTACGGGAGGGGGTGTAAGCTCAGGTATTGTTCTCGTCACTTGATCATAGTTTAAAATTTCGCTTTTCATCGCCAAAAAGCTCTCGCGAAGCTGAATAGGGAATTGTTTACATCACTTATTCATTCACTCTTTCGAGCTAAGGTGCCTATTTCTGGAGAAGTAATTGGGCATAAAAATTGCATGATAGAAATTGATATCCACATATATAGTGCCACACTAAAAAGTTATTCCAGCTCCAGGGGAATGTACAAGTTCAGCAATGGTAATTACTAATCATCAGTCTCTTTTGAGAAGGAGGAGATATTTAATTAATTTATTAAAGTCAAATTTCAGAATCACATTAATACAACTATGGCATAAGGTAATTTTGCCCTACAGCGAAGAGTATGGCACATGAACTGAGACTTCATTCTCTGATCTTCCTCACTACAACAATTTGAGAAATGTAAGCCAGTTGATTGATTTAACGAGTTTAAGCCCCTGTACATGACAAGCCCAATCTCGAACCTCAGACCCAGCTATGTATGACACGAGCTCACGATCAGGATTTCTGGGTTACCACGACCACTTATAGAAATGGGAATTAATTTTCAGTGATTATACTCGTATATAGTAACAACAATGTTTCAATAACTGATTTGATATATGTATTTCATTTATACCTTAAGCAAAATACTTGGATCTAAATTAGAACTTGAAAACATTTATTGAATTTTGAATCACACTTAAACTGGAAAATAAATCATAAGATCTTTTGATTTATCTTATAAATTACTATTATTTTTACATTTTAATTCTAGATTTCAATTTTTAATTATTATTGAAAAACTCCTGGAACCCAAATTTTTTCGAACCATGCAAATTTGAGAGAAATATTTACTATCAAAAATTTAATATGTGCACGTATTCCGTTTTCTAATTGTAAATGAAAAAAGTAGTTCATCAAAAAGGACTAATACATAGGATCCAGTGCCTCCCTCACTTTTAATGTTTGCGACCCAATAGTCAATCAGAATTTTCATTGCGTCCCCCGCCATTCAATAAAAACATACTGGATTCAATAATAATGTACATCGACGTTAAAGTTACAACACGACTTTAATTATGAAATGTACAAATTATCCATATAAGTATTAAATTTTGCATATAAATTTGTAATGATAAGCCCATAAAGTTACTAGTAATTATTAATCTGTTCTTAGCTTAATATTGAGGGATTAATGATCAAATACATTGTGCGGTACTGATACATTTATAAGTATATTATATCATTGTAAATGTGTATTTTATTTTTTATTATCTCAGAATATATTTTGTTTTTGGTGTGTGTGTGGTTTCTTTCAGTAAATTAATAATTATTTTCAATATTTTTTTTCACTTTTCGATATGCTCACTACCCCCTGGTAGGGTTATCACGCCCCCTAGGGGGAAAACTCTATAGTTTGAGAAACGTTGTTGTACTCAGTAGCGTGACGGAGAATGGGAGAGCCCCCCCATTAAAATCTGCTTTGGGCCCAAGCCGCATAACAAAGGAAAAGTATATAGCGTCAATCAGGCTTTGGGCCCCGTCTGAATCCTGCCCCGCCCCCGCGATGCGGAGGTGTACGTTACGCTGATCATGTAGTACCTGCATGTACTTATAAATATCAACTATAAATTTTGCTCAATAAACCGAAGAACGTGAAATAAAACAATTGAATAGAATAATACAAAACAATACCTATATTAAGATATCTGCCTAATTTCAGAAACGTAATTTAGCAAAAGTACATTAATGATTTTTTTTTCATATTTAGTGGTGTCACCTGAACCAAAATTCTCATTTACAACTGTTTGAAGATAATTATTACTATAACAAATAACTTAAAGGCAATTTTTTTAAAAGAAATGATATTTTTAAAATATTATTTTATGAAAAATGATTTTTTAGTGATAATCTTTTGCCTACATACTGCTATAAGACTTTTGTGCAGAACATGGACCAAAATTTCTGAAATATGTAATTTAGAAGTGGATTTAATCTTATTTTTAATATAACAGAGGACATAAATTTTTACAAAAGTTATTATATGTTATTTTAAATTAGGGTAATTCTGAAGATTATATGATTTTTTCAAAAGTCTTAGCTCAGGTTCTGTATAGAGGTTCTAGTAATGCACATGTTACCGTTAAAGTGTATAATTCAGTTATTTAATATAATAACTAGATTTTTCATTAAATATATAACTAGACGTCACCATTGCGAAATATTAATTGAAAAATAATAAGTCAAAGGAGATTAAATAATTTATTATTGCTTATATTCCTAACATTAGTTAAACAGAAAGAAAAAAAAGAATCTACGTTGCAAAAATAAATCATATTTAAATATTATCAACAAAAATACAAGCTGGGAAGAAAAACTGTTGCTTCATAATACAATACATTGTGTAAACTTTTTAAAACAAAAATGTAAGAGAGTATTAATTTAAATTTTATGAGATACCTTAATTTTTTACTTTTCATTATGCATTAAAGCAATAATTGCTGTGATGACACTTTGGATTGCTTATTATTTTTGAAACAAGCATACGTTATACTATTACACATTTTTTTTCACACGAGCAAATTTTATATCCTTATTCAGTATCTCATTTTTGAGCTGTTGCAACTGATCGAAGCGTTGTGTCAATATTTGGAATTTCTTCATTGGAAATTAATTCCCGCTAACAGATACTGAAACGTATCTAAAATACAATTGTTTTATTCGGTTAGCTCTAATTCCTAATCTGAAATATTCTTCCTAACGCAGCTAGAATCGGTCGGTTCAAAGAATTTTCGAGTGCCGTATTTCATGCTTTAACGATCAAGTAATCATTATTCTATAGAATACCTAATTAAATCGTAGAGTTCAATAATTTTATATACTTTAACTCACTTGCCTAGTTATTTCATGAAATACCTAGTTATTCTTTGTAGTAACAGATTTAAAACTTAAACGGCAACATTATTATTAAAAAAAACATTATTAAAAAAATATTTTTCACAAAAAAAGGAGAATATGTTTTGAAAATAAGTCTCTATCTTCTACATTTTAATCATAAAGACAATTTCATTAAAATCAGTTTTTTTCTTGTAATAATATTTTTAAAAAGGCTTTATTTGCATGCTCTAACAATTCATCTGATACTAAATAACAAAAAAAAATTAATTCATTAACTTTTTTCAAAATCATAAGTTGGCCCGTAGTTAGTCTCAATTTTGTGTGTGTTCTGCTGCTAAGAATTTCCCTACAGTAATACGAGAGGTGATAAAAAAAAGGTTACAAGTCGAATAAAGAAGTATGTATTAAGAATAAACATACACAAAAGGAAAGTAAGAGGCACACACACACAAAAGAAAGGTAAGAGGCATGCGTGCCCATCACTTTTCGACATAATCACCGTCTGCTTAGGTGTTTATCAGAACGCAAAACCAACTTGTTTAACCCGTCTTGGTAGAAATTAGGTCCCTGCCCATTGAGCCAGGTCTCGGCGGATGTTTCCACAGCAATGTCTAAAGAGAACCGTCTGCCGGAAAATAGCTTCTTCAACCTCGAAAACTGAAAATAGTTACTGGGTGCCAAATCTGGACTGTGTGGGGTGACTGTAATTGACGAATTTGGTCGGCTGCTCTCTGCCAAATTGCGATTTTCGATATCCTGCCTGATTGAAAATAGCGACACTATTTTGCTACATGTTGTCTGCTCATTGTTTTTTCACCATAAACTTCACCGATTTGACTGTTAGTATCATATGCGGACACATTCTTTGCCAATAAAAATCAAATCACTGCTCGCACTTCCAAACGATACCAATTTCCTAAGCGTCTTGTCTTTTCAAACGTTCAGAACCGTCTGGGAACTTACACTACCTATCCGTTCACCATCTATCTGTATGACAAGTAGCGCCACTTGTCTCCACTCTGGGAAAACAAAATTTCTTCCTAATGTGTAGCTTTCAAATGCTGCTGCTTGTAACCTTTTTTTTTTCTTTCTGATCATCCCTCGAACAAGCAGATTATTACGAAAAAACTTAAAATCACATTTTATATACAACAGCCATGACATATTTTATATACTCACTTTGCTTTTCATGACAATCAATATCTTACTGAAATAACGCACTTACATTAAAAGTACTTACTATACTTTTCAATTCCTACTATTTGTTCACACACACTCTCTTTCTCTCTCTAAATATATATATATATATATATATATATATATATATATATATATATATATATATATATATCTTTTTCAAATTTTCAATCATTGATAAAATACTTTTTATTCATCCACTCAGTTCGAATACATTTTTTTTACTTGTAGTGGATGGCACTTGATGTTAATTCAGCTTCTTCTAACATTAATTTATTGATTAAATTCGATAATCGTAAAATCCTTACACTTTTAAAACAAAAAAATATGATCGAAATTTGAGGGTGCGCGTTATACAACGAGAATAAAAATGATATCTTCAAAAATAAAATAAAAATGAGTTGTGCAAAAAAAAAAAGAACATAGACTCTTACAAAGATCGGAATACTGTTTATTTAAAAGAAATGCCATACCTTATGAACTTAAAAGGTTGTTTTTTCAGAAATGAACTATTTTTGTTTAAATCCGTAGAAAATACCTCGAACTAATGGCTTTAAAACATAATAGCATTGCAGGTTTCTTTGTAAAAAAGGAGGTGGTCGTTATACGACGAATATTCCTCAAAAATTTTCAAAAATCAGCTTGAATGTATAGTTTCGCGTTATAGGCCGGATTTTACGGTAATTATTTATAGTTTGAGAGAGACATATTTCTCTCTCTCTCTCTCAGTCGATATTATTCCTCCAGATGACAGCACCCTTGGATAAATCAGATTTTGTTAAATTTTTGTGGGGAAGATTTAACATAACATTAATAATCATTTGCTATAAAGTTAGGCGACATAATTCCTTTTACACTCTCATTTTAAGATATTTTCTTACCTATAAAATTCATCTTTTATTAAAAATGCAATCACAAATTTAATATGGTGAAAACGCTTTTAATGTTAATTCAAAAGATATTCTGCTACTTTATATTGTGATTCTGTCATATAAATATATATATGTATATATATATATATATATATATATATATATATATATATATATATATATATATATATATATATTAACTGCAAATATTTAGTAAAACGTAATTGAAATAAAATTTTTCTTCTGGACCTAACTTGGAATTGATTTAAAATATTTTTTTATATTACCTGTTACCTGTATATATGTGATCACTTTTCTTTTCCTGCCAATTAATATCTTACTAAAATAACAAACATTGCCTCGGTACATTAAAAGTATTTACTATACTTTTTTAGTTATGACCTTCATCAAATATCAAATTAAATACCAATTCTTAAGCCTGGTTAGCAGAATAACTGGTCCACGAAAGCATTAATCAAATGTTTCTAGTTAGGAATTAGTGGATAAATTTCCTGGTTGGGATCTAACAAGAGAATACTCCAGTGGTATCAATTTCACTGATAAAAGACACCGTTAACTGAGTTACGGGTAACAAAGTAACAAATTACTCATCCACTCTTAGGTATGTGACATGCTCAAGCAAAATAGACTTTTAAATTAGCAAGATCCCCGTATGATAGAGTACTAAGTCCCCATACTTTAAATTAATGAATAATGAATACCTTACTCGTCGAGAAGGGGGGTTGGTCTGGATCATCTGCCCCATAGAAGACTGGGACGAAAATGACGCAAAGAGGCCCATCAAGACCCTGGAGAGGCTCGCTAATTGAGGTGTGGTAATTGCCATGGAGAGAGAATTATTTAATACGCGATCCTCTACAAACATGGTGGGCACCAATTATCCAATTAGGAAACCCTTCTCGAGGCAGACGATCTATTCATTTCTACGCTAACATTTTAGGCCTGTGCAAACACGATATATTTCAGGAGGTTGTTGATGGGATTGAATATCTCTAAAAGTATTGACTGGGTATTCACTGGAGAGGGGGTATTCGGATATTGATGTAACATACTGGAGTGTTTCTTGCTTTTGATGCTAAATTGGGTTTGTAGTTGACTGACGTTTATAGGTTTTAAAACAATCGATAAAGATATCGGTATTGGAAATATTAATCTCAGAATAAATTAAAATTATAAGGTATTTATAAAAATGAGTAATTTAAAGCAGATTTATTTGCAAAACACATATAAAATAAAATTTAAAAAAATATGTTACATATATTATAGTAAGATCTGTTATAATCATCCAGTTGCTAGAAAAAAAGTTCGAAGAAAAAAATTATTTGTCAACAAACCAATAGTTTAACATTGTTAATTTTTTAATGATTATTTGTTTTTATTACATTACATTTTCTAGAATATTAAGATATCCTACTACCTTAAAATAGTGATTTTTTTTTAAAAAAATGAAAAATTGTTTGTTTTTATTTTATAGGCCATTTTATTAGCTTTATAAAAATACCAAGTTTTTTTTATTTTCCATTCACTAGAACAAAGACTACAAGTGTTTTACTAAAAGCAGATGCCATTGCTTTATATAAGATGTCAAACTTTAAAATGCGTTTTATTCGAAATGTGTTTTTTTCAGAAAAGCTTAAACGGGGATAGCGATTACTCAAAATGCTTTATAAATAATTTGCTGAAACTTTTTGTGTGTGTTGTTTATAAAAGTAGAAGCATTTTAACCTTCACATTTATCAATCACTGTTTTATTACAAATTCTACAGTTTTAATGTGAATATAATCACTAATTATTTAATCAATTTCATATATTAACCAAGATAAAGGGCTCTAGTTTTTATAAAACTTAAAATATCTCTTATTATTAAGGTCATTTTAAAAAGGAATAGCAAAGTAATACATCAAAAAACAGAAATATAAATAATTTGTTCATTTACTATTTGTACAGAGCGGTTCCATTTATGTAATTTTTTGTCAATTTCTGCTTTTTTTCCCATTTGAGTAGTAATAATTTATTTTTCTCTTCTTAATTTAGCCTTTTTTCCTTAAAATGTACTCAAGAAATCAAAAAACCACAAAAAAATTCCATATCTCAATTTTTTTAAAAAAAGTTGTTGTTGTAGTCGGATACCTTAAAGTGAATTATAATTGAAAATTAATTGGTGGGTATGGATAATACAAATATTAGCCTACGAATATTTAGTATTTTAAGTTTTAAAGGGTGTTAATGATATTTTTGCCATGGGCTGATTTCAGTTACCAATTGTGTAATGCCTACTAAATTAACAGCTATAACCTTCTTCCATACACAAGCACATCATACAGATAGATAATTATAAGTCAGTACTTCTCAAACATTCAATCTCTTGCTACCCAAATTTCAATCATATAATGTTCATTGTCCTCCATACAATAAAAATCTATTGAATTTAACAAGTGTATGTAAAACTTTAGTTTTAAATTATGAAGAGTTTTGACAAAATGCTTAAAAAGCAATAATTATAGCACGTTTTCTTTTATTAGAAAATAAAGGGTGTTTTTTAGAGGTATAGAACTTCAAATTGCAATAAAACAACGATGTATTATTCGATTGACTTGAATTTTTTTTATTCGAAAGATAATCTTGTGGCATTACATTTAAAATATGATTTCTGGCACAGGACTGCCACGACTGGCTCGGATGTAGTCCAATCTGGACGTCCAATTTTCGATGACTTTTTCCAACATTTGTGGCCGTATTTTGGCAATAACACGGCGAAAATTGTGTTCCAAATGGTCAAGCGTTTGTGGCTTATCCGAATAGAGCAATGACTTTACATAGCCCCACAAAAAATAGTCTAGCGGTGTTAAATCACAAGATCTTGGAGGCCAATTCACAGGTCCAAAACGTGAAATTAGGCGGTCTCCAAACGTGTCTTTCAATAAATCGATAGTGGCATGAGCTGTGTGACATGTTGCGCCGTCTTGTTGGAACCACAGCTCTTGGACATCATGATTGTTCAATTCAGGAATGAAAAAGTTACCGATCACCATTGAGTGTAACGTTGTGGCCTTCATCGTTTTTGAAGAAGTACGGACCAATGATTCCACCAGCCCAAAAAGCGCACCAAACAGTAAGTTTTTCTGGATGTAACGGTGCTTCGACATACACTTGTGGATTAGCTTCACTCCAAATGCGGCAGTTTTGTTTGTTGACGTAGCCATTCAACCAGAATTGCGCTTCATCGCTAAACAAAATTTGCTTATGAAAATCGGGAACAACGGCAATCTCGTTTTGGGCCCATTCGACGAATCTACGCCTTGCTTGATGATCGTTTTGATGAATTGCCAATCCAAACTGAGAATAAATCACTTGACAACTGTTAAATCGCTCTCCATCTTGGAAAGTAATGCCAACTTAAACGGCTATACGTGGTAAAAAAACACTCTTTAATTTTGATGGGAAAACATCTACTCAACTTTACCGCTCTGTGATTTTAAAGAAGCATTTGACTGAATACACAATATATTTTTCATTGTCATTTGACTCTAAACTATTCAAATACAGTTTCAAAGGTATATATTTTAAGGCTATTAAAATTAAAAAGGAAAAAAAAAGTTACATTGTTCACACACACACATAAGCTTTCAATTGGAGTTTTTTTTTATCACAGTCTGAAATATTAAAAATGAGAGATTGAAGAAGCATTTACTCAAAGATTTTTCTTCAGTACAATAGATAAAAAATGTGTATTTTCTGTTTGAAAATTTTTAATTCTTCCTTTAAACCAAACATACGATTTCTGACCCTTCACATTCTTATTGAAAAGCCAGACTATTTTCTTTATACTACAAAGCAGATGTTTCATGCTTTATTCCAGGAAATTTAAGACAAGTCCTTTGAAAATAAATGGATGTTGTAAATCAGTTAGTGTTATACTTATTGTACTTAATAAACACGTTAAAAAAATCATGTCTTTGTTGAGTTATCTTGGGAATTTTCCTCTTTCTCAATAGAGGCTTTCAAGTTAGTATTTGTGCTATGATAAAAAAAATCATGTTTCTATTACACAAGATATTCTGGAAACTAGCTGAAAAAAAATTATTTGTAGGCGCAAAAAATGGATTTCATTGTACTTGTTGGATCTCCATTTTACTATAATAAAACTGAAAGAATTTGCCAAAAAGCATATAACAAATACTTTCATTTGTGTACTATTAACAAAGTGAAGCAAATGAAGAAAATATTTTAATATTCTGCATATTTTTGTAAAAACATTGAAGAAATATTTTTTCAGAGAGTTGATCATATAATTCCTTCTATTTATATTTTATATTCAAATGGTTTAAAAAAACATGTTTCAAATTGTTTCTGCATTCTACCGCAAATGCAAAGAATGTTTTGCAGTTCAACACTTGCGCACATTTGTCTCTGACTGATTTTTAGTCCACTGAAACTATTACAGCCAGATTATATTTTACACGTGTTCAAATTGCTTAAGAAAATCCCACCGATTATAAAGTACGTTCGTTCATCCATATTGTGAACGCAAGAAATGTTAAGCCAGTTGAATTTAACCGTCGTAATTATTTATAAAGAAATGTAATAAGCGCCGAAATAGTGAGAAAGTGGGTTCGACAATTAAACGGCAAGAGCACAAATGTTCATGATAAATCACAGAATTGGTGAACTTCTGTTGATAATGAAGATTTGGTTGAAAAAGTGAATGAGATCATTCGTGAAAACAGACGGTTCCCGATACAATATTACTTTGTAATAAGTTTCCACAAATTTCAAAAACTGTTCACTAGTGGCAACTTTCTTCAACCCCTTAACAGTCCATTAAATGTTACCTCAGTGTTTCTTAAACTGTGGGGCGTGCCCCTCTCGGGGGGTGTGATAACTCCACGAGGGGGTGCAAGCATATTAAAAAGTCGAAAACGAAAGATTTTTAAAAAAAATTATCTATTTCATGAAAATAAACAAAATACATTCTGACATGATAAAAAATAAAATTAAAATTTACACTGATATAATACACTTTTAAAAGTTTCAGGACTGCCCAAAGCATTTTATAATTAATTTACAATACTGATTAAATATTCATTTAATAACTACCAGTGGTCCTATGGGCTTCCACATATTAAATTATATACAAAAAATAACACTTATTTTGTTAGTTTGATCGATGTTTATAGTTAATCCCTTGATTAAAAGTTACGTGGTTCGCTCCACAAATGCATCCGTTTTCCATGTAAGCGCGCTTATGTCATGTATTGTGAGGGAAAGAAGAAAAGGAATATACATATATAAATAAGGGAATTCTATGAGGGATAAAAGTAAATCCTTCACAAAGACTATCACAGATTTTACTTGCATTCCAAAGCCTTCGAAATAACAGACAAGAGCAACTTCTCCCCGCAAAATACCCGATTAGGCAAATCACTCGATTTGCAAGCAAAAAGTGTAGTACACAAGGATTTAACTGTGCGGTGCACATTGTATATAAGGATGTAAAGTTCAACTGCAAAGTGTTCCAGCCAACACATAAAAGTTCTTATGTGGTTCCAACATGACGGAGTGCCTGCACATTTCTGCGCAGATGTGCGAAGTGCATTGAATACAAAATATCCAGGGCGATGGATTGAAAGAGTTGGTCCGGTAAATTGGCCAGCACGCTCGCCTGACCTCTTCTGCCTAGACTTCTTCATCTGGAGCCATTTGAAGAGTTTTGTTTACACAAGTTCCGTCGACTCCGACGAGGCCCTGGTTGTTAAGAATGACGTTATAGCAGGCGATATCCTGGATATGCCCGAGGGGTATT